>JAPZEB010000021.1:18828602-18849564 GCA_029783705.1 Chaetodon striatus | reverse complement strand
TTATAATTAAAACCCAAGGTGCTGTCTTCAAGTTATTTAGTTTGTCTGACATTTTCAAAACATTTCAAACCCCCCAAAATATGCAGTCCATAGTCACATAAAAAGTAAAACAACAGACTCTCAATTTGATGATAGGACATGTTTAATGATAAATCTATTATCTAAATAATTGCAGTATATTTTCTGTTGTTCAAGTAATCAATTCATTGATTGTTTCAGCTCTAGCAGTATTTAATTTAGTCATGTATTACCTGTTTTCAGTCTACTTAATAATTTTGTAATCACCAATCATTCAAGGGGATTTTTGTTAACTTTTTAAAAACATTGTAAAAACAATTACATGTGAGGATGGTGTACATCACTGTTTGTGGAAATGTAAACAAATGTAAATAAACTATAGAAGCACTCAAAGTTATAGTTAGCTTTTTGAGCATTTTTGAAAAGCACTGTAGTGACTGGCCTCCCCAAAGTTCAAATAACAGCTCTCTGGGTCGTCTAATGTCTGTCATTGTCATGTCATTGACGAGGCATGTCCATTGTAGGAGCTGCTAGTAGCCCTGACTCATCAGATTTATCAGGCGTCCTGAAGGGGAGTGCTGGGAGTCACCATATCTTTGGTCCACACTCACTGCTGACATCACATCTGGCTTCCTTCTGGATCACCTCTTTGTGTACATGTGCTTATTAGAGTGTGAGGCATACAGTGAGACTGGAGGAGTGAGAAAGACGTTAATGTGGAGAAATGCACAGCACATTCAGCTAAAGCTCACTGACCCTGTATGTGTCACTGGGTCATTCACTTCCTGCCTGATCATTGAGTCAGCTGGTGGTGTCTCAGCACTGACTGGTTTCTCTGTTTATACAGTCTATACATATGAGTGTGAGTGCCAGTCCTAGGAGGTCCATTAGGGAGAAAATTTACTGTCTGTAGCACAGACTAAGAGCATAACACTCAAGGCTTTCATACATCTCTTAGTGAGATCCTTAAACACTACAACAACTGGCCATATAAAGGCAAAATATTTCTTTTCTCTCTCCACTAATTGGCACTCTAGACTTACTATCGCTCCTCCTCTTCGTCCTTCTCTGGGTGGAGCTTTTCAGTACCTCTTTGAAGTAGGGTTAGGAAGAAAGAGGAGGAGTTGAGAGAAGGTCGAGTATAAAATCTTGTTGGCATATTTCACTCCTGTCAGTGACTGTCGAACAACTCCTGTTACCGCTGCCAACTCCACCTTCAATTATAATGACAGCAGAGGAGTGCTTGTATATGTTTTCTCAGTTTGGCAGTTACCGTTCTTCGTGTTTCTCTATGGACATGCAAGCGACACACTTTTATTTACTTATTGTGTACACTATTGCTCTTCTGAAAATTGTGCTGGTCAGAATTATAGCAATATAAAATGGGCTATAACTTTCTGTGTTAACAGCACGGCTCGGTGAAATATCGACCCCAAGACGCCTGTCTCTAATAGCTCCCCTGTGGCAGAGGATTGAAAATCAGTGCAGCAGTACAGACATGAACATGTGTGGTCTAAGAAAATTACATATTAAAGGAAAAAGTTACACTGTAAGCCCTCAATTAGTAGTTTTACTAGCTGTTAAACCGATCATACTGATGGTTCAATTTCTCTTGTTTTGATAAATCAGCTGTAACATTTGTGTGTGCAGGTCTGTATTTATCTTACAGATTAATTTACTGTATGTTTATTCTCCTTGACTGGATAATGTGGGGTTAGGTGGGATGAGGTTAGGGAGTCCACTGGGGATAAGTGGTACCGCCTTGAAAAAAATGTCTGCTTTAAGGAGCTTGTTAGTTGTTAATGCCCCCTCCTGCCCACAGTAGGCGGCTGAAGAGCCTCTCTCCGCCCTTAGTTGTAGTCTTGTGCTCTGGTGTCTTCCCATCAGCCCGCAGTAAGCAGCTAAAGTGCCAGTCTAAGCCTGCGCAAAGCAGACAACCCCAGGTCTTATCTGAGGAATGCTGGGCATCCTTGCAGAGGATCTCCTCCACAGGGAGGAAGCAGTATTATCTCAAAGCCTCCGTCTTCTTTGATTGTCCCCTGAGACCTCTCTCTTTTCTGTCTCACTTTTAGATGTTTACTTTTCTCTCTTTCACTGTCTGTACTTTTGCTGTCCTCTTTTTCTTTGTTCAGTTTTCTCTCTGTCACTGCCCCTTTCTTCTTTCTGCACAGACACACAAACTGAGATGAAATGCTTTTCGCCTTACACACACACACACACACACACACACACACTGTACTTTGCTTTTTTGAAACTGGTTGAGAGAGCAGCTGAGGAGTTAAAGTAACAGATTTAAACCAGACAGGGCCCATGATCTGGGATAATGATGATGCTGTCTTTTGTGGTCTCTGCAGTTTTGCATGCCTTGGCATTTTACAGGCTTGCATGTTTTTGGGACTGTGGTCAGCTAGCCTGGCAAAGGCACAAACTCATGACTCTCAAGCTGCTCTATTTTTCCTCTAATTCTCTGCTGTGACCTAAATGATTCCAGAGTTGGCTTTGTTCAGATATCTTTGTTGCTGCAGTTTTGTGTTTGGTCCATTTACAGTGTGTAAAGATCTTTGTCCTTTTTTTATGTGTTAACAACAAATTCAATCATGCGTATGCACATAAAGGCAAAAAGAATACAGTATCTGTAACATGCTTGAACAATACAAAAGGATCAATTAAGGCAACTTCAGATTGGGTAGATACACTCAACCAGTTACTAGCAGCACCATGTAGTTTGGTATCTCTTGTTAGTTAAGCAGAGGTGTTAATTTATTCTACAGATAGAAACTGTTGGGTGAGATTTTGATTATTCTTTAATTGATAAAAGTTCCCGTGGTTTGGGGCGCCCACTAGCTCACCTGGTAGAGCAGGCGCCCCATGTACAAAGGCTGTGTCCTTGCCACAGCAGCCATGGGTTTGATTCCAACTCACAGCCCTTTGCTTTCCCCCTTTCACGCTCTTACTGTCCTGTCAAATAAAAGCAAAAAGCCCCCAAAAATATCTTTAAAAAAAGCACCCATGGTTTAACAGTAGAGGAAGAGAGGAAACATTATCTTTGCCACCATTACACAACTAGACAATTGAAGTGAGCTATCCTGTTACAGAGCTAAATGGCTAAATTATAAAATGGCTACATATATTGTATGTGTGTATTACTTATGATTACTCTACAGAACTCATTGGTTTATAATGGAGGAATGGAGAGCTTGATTTCAAAATGCGTGCAGAGGTCTGCAAGAGCCTCTTTCCCCTCGGCGTGCTTTTCTGGGCATATCTCAGACTATAACATTTCTTATTTTTCAGGTTAAGAAAATAAACTGTCTCTGCTTGAATGATAAAAGTGATAAACTGTAGCACTCAGTGCTTTCAGGACTCGACCCTGGATCAGGTTACCAAAGCGGGGCAGTCTGCCTGCCATACAGTGATTTAAACCAGGTTCTTGTTTCCCATGGGGGACTTACAGCGTACACAGAATACATTACTGATGCAAAGCCCCGCAACATGATCCATCATTAGAACAAACTTTACCCAGCTGCTGTCTGTGTGATTCACACTCACCTATAGATCACTACTATTCTGCATTAAGTTTTGTAACAGACTGCATTAACCTGGATCGTATTCATTTGGCTGAGGTAGAGCTGGATGTTACACTGGCTCTGTCCTGACATACCTCAGCACTACTTCAAAGAGTTGCTTTTAAATCTGTGATGTTGGCCAAGCTTTTTGTTCAGCGGCTGTGAGTCCACTGTTCTGACAATCACCAACAATAGTTTAGCCAAATATATCTTTAATTATATCTCATGTTTGAACAAGCATGACTTTAATGGCAACAAGTTGGTGAAGATTCTCAGTCTTCCAGGTCATGGTAATATTAAGTACAATGTCAAAGGCCACTGGATTTGCTTGAGTTTGTTGACGACGAAACTGAACTGAAGATGGATGAGAGTTCAAGAAACTCAAGCAAGTCCCGTTGCCTACGACATAGCACTTAAGATAAATGGAAACAAAAGAAACACAGCAATAACGATAGTCGTAAAGCAATGGATTGCTTATTTGAAAATATAACATTACAGCTTAACGTCTCGTTTGGTCATTATTGTTCTCGTTTGGCCACCTCAATGAGTTTGCGACTTCGCACAAGTTGGTTAGTTTTCTGAAACCTACATGAAAGTTAGCCCACTACAATGCTATTAATGGCAATGGTACCCAAAAAATGGCCACCGCTCTGACCATCCGGCTATGTCAATTTGAATGGGTATGTCTGTTCTAGCCTAATTTTATTTTATGGGTAAAGTTGTCATCATGTCAGGCTGGCTAAGTACCAACAGCAGCTGGCACTGTCAGTAATTTGGGTGCTGGGTAAAGTGAACTTGCAGTTGTACAAAGAATTCTGATTGTACAATGATTTTAGTGCTAATTACAGAGTAGATTCAGCCCTACATGGTCTTGTACTGACGCTGTGGTGTGGAAAAGTGCTACTCATACATGGATGAACCCAGCTCCTCTCTTGCCTCTATATGCAGGTTGCAGAAAGCCATGGAAGAGTTATAGAATGGTATTTAAAGTTCACTTCTTTGAAACAGGAGCATGAGGCCATTTAGCAAAAATGTTTGGCATAAGTAGAAGTTTAGCATGCTGTGAACTCTTGCTCAACTTTTACAGAGCAGCATGTACACACCATGGTTGAATCTATGCTTTTGTCTTTAAGCCTGGGTAATAAAACCATGTTAATGCTGATAATGACTGCTCATACTTTACTGTAGAAATAGTCACATGCTGTAGAGAGCTGAAAGTAAGCACGTCTTCATTCTTCAAAAAACCACATTAGCTGACTTCACTGATAAATAGACAGTCAGTGAAAAAAATTGGTATAGTAGTTGGTTTGAATTAAAACCTCTGTTATGGCCCTCTGTATTGCAGTCACATGAAAGAGTTTGCAAAGATTTGGTGCCTGACCTCACAGACTCCAGTGACTTTAATGCCATGGAACCCAGCCATGTGATTTATCAGTAAGAAGTTTGTCCTGCCTGCTTCGTCTATTGTGGTTGAGTTAATAAAGAGCTCAGTACATCTTCAAGGCAGCTTCACCTCTGCCAGGAAATCAGTGATATCTGTAGTAAGGACTGAACAAACCTCTACTTTGTTCTCATTTAATGGTCTACCCTGCGCACTGTGATGTTGTAAGCCCTTTTAGTGTTGGAACCTTGCCAGGCAGAGAAAATTGGGTTATCCTTGGATTGAGAGATGAGTTTTTGTGGTGAGAAGTTGCGCAACACTTCATCCTGCCACCAAGTTGTACACCATGCGTCACTGTAGGTGTCTTGCCTTTGAGAGTGAATAATATGCAGTCATTACACCATTTGTGGTTTGAGTGTTCTCTGTTTTAGAGTCTTGGTTGCTATCATCAAGCGGAAGGGTTTAATTTCTCTGCAGCAACTGCAGCTGCAACTTTCGGTAAAGTTTCAGTGGCAAAGCTATTTACATTTGATGTGACAACAATGCATTCCAGTGTTAGCAGATTTGAGTCACCACTGATTTACGTGTCTGAGCCCTGCACCCAACCTCATGCGCCTTCCAAAGCATTAAAAACATGCTTTTCTCTATTTCAGAGAAATTGAAGTACAGTTTAATTTGCATTAAAGTACTCTGATGACTGTAATTTATTTTTAGATGCAAGGAAAACACCAAATTGGAAACTACATGCATTCACTATATTTAACCATTAGCTTTCGCTCAGTCACATATCATAAAATCAAAATATAATCTGCTTGTTTTTCTGCATTTTGTGAGTTGCTTCTTTTTACGCAATTTGCTTGCCTCACATTTTGATATTTCCCCCTATTTTCTGTGGGTGCTTGTCACATTATCAAAAAACATTTCCTCTTTGAGCATCAGTAGAGAAAACAGCAATTTTAGAAATCTAACACTCCACTGTTTACTTAACTGAAGATTAAAATGTCGAGGGTATCACTTTAAACATTTTGTGGGAAAGACATAAAAAAAATAATAATAAGCAGTTTGATCATGTAGAGTGGTTTATTGGTGACAGTCATGTGATTATGGTCTAGCATAGTAAAATCTTTAAGTGTAGCAATAAGTACTTGACACTCTTCTCTTTTGATATGTCTAAAACATTTTTGTGGTGACTGGTAAACTTCCTGGTGTAAGGGAATTGTATGTTGCTTTAAATACCTTGCACACTGTAATCTACAGAGTTATAACATCTTTTTATAATGAGCCACTGATTACAAAAATAGAGGTCTAGGCAAGTAAATAATGTGATAGGACACAGGCCTCACAAACAATCTGTTGCTAATTTTAAAGGCCTGTATCCTATCAAACTTTTATAATTCTAGTATGGGCCTCTTTTTAATGCTAATCTAAGACACCCCTCTGTAGCATAGTAATTTTATGTCCACAAGGTAAAATTCAGAGGGTCAAATACCAAGGATGAGCTTCCCATGTGGTTTGAGACTGCTTTGTTTGAAAATCAACTATTTTGTTTGCATTTTAAAATGCTTGCTCAGAGCTGCAATGACGCATTGTTTAGGCCTTTAGAAAGCTTCAGTGCTTTATACGGGAAGCTGTTCACCATCTTACTGTGTTTCTACTGGCATTAAACCAGTTCTGAGTGTTTATTGGAATAGAAAAGCTAATTTTTGGCGTGAGAATCCGTGCTTTCTCTTCCATCAAAAATGTTGTAACTACAGGGGTTTCTGCTGAACGCCTGCTTTCATTGTGGTCCAGTGTCAGTATGGGAAATTATCAGGCACCACTGACCGTGTGGATCGTCACTCATCAGTTAACCTGTCATTTTCAGGTGCTGCGTGGTGAGAGGAAAGCAGTGGGTGCGGCATGCTGAGGCCACTCCCCCTGGCCCAGGATGAGTGTCAGAGATGGCGCTGCCACCATGGCAACGAATGCAGGTGGAGGAGGGGGGGGAGGCGGGCCAGCTAGCCCAAATGACAATGATGGCCGCTCATACCTGCTCCAGATCTACCCACGGTTGGCTGCCCAGACCACCACCTGCTGCAACCTTAGGTGAGTGTGCTGCAGTGTTACGGCTAGAAAATGTAGCATCAACAGTTGATGTTTAGCGATGATATTGTTGAAGTAAATAAGGTAGAGGAGCTACTGTAACCCGGCACTGATCAAACATGGTAATTACTTTTTCCTACTCATCAGAGTGCAGAAGGATGCAACAGCAGCCTCCGTGATCTCGGATGCTGCCACGGCACTGGGGCTGGACCCTGGCCGCATGTATGTGCTGGCAGAGGTGAAGGAATGTGGTGGGGAGGAGTGGGTGCTAGAGGCCGGAGACCTGCCAGCACAGAGGTTTCTGCTGTGGCCTCGGAAAGCCCAGGAGCAGCACCCTCAGAGCCTTGGCTTTTACTTCTTACTACAGGTAGAGTTGACAGCGCACACAGTTCACTTTGCAGTCACAAACAGTTGATGTGGGCCGCTGAAAAAAGTTCTCCCACAGTCTGATTATTGCACGCTGCTTCCTTCTGCTCTTGCTTCCTCTTTGTTGCTACTTTCAGTGAAAAACAAAACAAGGACCTAGGTAACAAACTGTACTCTAACGCTGGAAAAACAAATAGGCAGTTAAATTAGCCATATGCAAAATATTTCCCAATATAATTTTATCCCCTTTAATGCCATTTGGGACTGTCCCTAAGTATTTTGACTGGTTTTAAAAAATTTAAACAACCTTGAATATTTTTGACTAACTCAGAAAGATTAGATAGTTAGTGAATTTTAGCAGTAAATGGTTAAGTTGTTTTAACCTTTTTGTCTCTTCCTTTCTTTAACCCAGGAGAGGAACCATGATGGTACTATACATTATGTCCACCTCCCACCTGTGTCTAAGGAGCAGGAGGCACAGCTAGCCGCCAGGGGTTTCCTTCCTCCTCCACAGGATGACTTTGCAGACCTCTGCAACCTCCCCGTCCTCAATGAGGACAGCATATTAAACAACCTGCGCACACGCTTTTACAAGAAAAAGATCTACACCTATGCAGGCAGCATCCTCATCGCCATCAACCCCTTCAAGTTCCTCCCCATCTACAACCCTAAGTATGTCAAGATGTACGAGAACCACCAGCTGGGCAAACTGGACCCTCATATTTTTGCCATCGCAGATGTGGCCTACTACGCTATGCTCAGGAAGAGGGTGAACCAGTGCATCGTCATCTCTGGGGAAAGTGGCTCAGGCAAGACCCAGAGTACAAACTTCCTGATCCACTGTCTGACTGCTCTCAGCCAGAAAGGATACGCCAGTGGGGTGGAGAGGACCATACTGGGAGCTGGACCGGTTCTAGAGGTAAGATATTAACATGTGTGAAAACAGTTTTTCGGCCTGTGTCTGCTCCAGCAGTCACTTTGACTGATAAGTACATTATGTTGAATTTTCTCCTCTAACAACATTGAGTACCTGGTCAACTAGCATTTAGTGTTGTTGCTCTTAGACAAAGATTAGTGATGGGCTTGTGAAGACATGAGAGATGGGATAAAGTCATACCACAGACTTTATCCCAGTGTCTGTCTTGTATTAGGGCACACCTAAAAAACGGTGAAAGATACTGTAGATTGTGTTAGTGGACAGGTGAGTTTGTTAGATCCCTATTAGTCTCATCAGTCACATGAAAATCATCTCATATCACAAATCAGCTGTGAGCAGTTCACACTTTTCTTTGCTTCTTCAGTCAAGTGTGAAATATGTTGCTCTTTTTATATTAAGTCATACCTAGCAGTGACATTGCTTCCTCAGAAGTGACTCATCCTGTTGCTATGGCATGCAAAAGCACTCACACACACACACTACACGTAAGCAGAGGATGCTAAATACACTGAGTTGTATTTTGAGATTATTTTATGGGACAGTAATTCTCCCCAGTTCAGTGGTTATGAATGATAAAACATCCCATGCAAGTATCAAATCCCATGCAGTACTCAGCAAATGTATTTTCAGGCTGTGACTCCACTGCCCTTCCGTGCGTGGGCCGACCTAATGGGGCATATGGTAGTGTGTACGCAGTGTAAAGACTTTAGCATAAAGTCTATGGTCTACTCAAAAAGAAGAAATGAAAAAGAGGATGGGAAGTTGCTTTATTAACCCGTCATGTGGCCCCTTGCCTTTGCAAACGCTGTGGGAATCTAGTGAGATAGCACAGTTTGTTTGTTTTCTATCTCTGCCTGCCTTTGAGCAAACACTGATCTTTCTGATCATGTTTGAAATGTCGGTGCTAACCTTGCTCTCTTTGGGTAACTGATTGTGTAACATTGTGTTTTTGACCATTAGTATATGATCAATATGAATTTAATTTGGAGCTGTTGTTGACTAGAAGCTGTTTTTTTGTGTTGTTGTTTCGGTCAGGTGACTGAGCTCCTCTTCCTGCTTTATGCTTTCTGAGAAATTGATTGCTTGTCCTGACTTGCTCTCTACTCCCGCTGACAGGACAGAGTTAATCAAAACTACAGCCAAACTGATACAGAACGCTTTATGTAAGTCTCTGGTTGATAAGCTAGTTGGGGAATATCTATCAATAAATCATAAAAAAACTCAATAGATTTTTCCATGATACTATTTTCTAATCACTGAATATTTGTATAGGGCCATCTGGTTGGTAATTATGCTGCACAGTTTTCAGGCGTGACTCTGGACAGACAGACAGACTGACCAACAGTCTGTTCAACTGAGTCATATTGACTCTGAACACACGGAGTGTCTCCCCTGCTTAGTTCTTTGATTAGCTTTTGTGAGCAACTGTCTCACTGATATACAGGAAAAGGCAGCGCTAATCAGATGCAGCACACCGCCAGAATACACATCTTCCCTCTCTCATGCATTTGCACTCAAAATCCATGTTTTTATATTGTGGATGAACCCAATCAAAACATTGAACTACATATTTTTGCCATGTTCTGTCAGCAGTTTGACTTGAATGTGCGTTTTTTAATGTAGGAGTAAATAACTTATGCACTTACAGTCATCTAGATACTGTATGTGGTGTCACTAGGGACTGAAGGCTGCTGAGGGTGTCGTTATGCTGCAGACAGTTAACTGTTCCGCATTCACTGCAAACTGCAGCTCTCTGTGTTTGGTGACAAGAGTAGCGCTCACAAATACATGCAGACAAGTAGACATCTGTTAGCTTTTACATTGTTAAACATAAAATGATTGCATCATGAAAGGTAAGTTGTCACACAGTATTGTTTTTGCTTGAGTTTAGACCCTGAGCTACGTGGCAAAGAACAGAGTTGATTTCATTTTGTTTATTTTTCATCCCTGTAATGAGAAACGGGGTCTCCTCCACTTTCACATATGGAAGAATTTACCTCTGGTCAGACCTCAAGCAGGGTTATTATTGTGAAGTCATTTTCGGCATCCACATCACTCCCACTCTTGTGCTCTGTTACAAGTATTGTGAGTGTTTTCTCACATTGTGCTCTACAGTGTAGACCTCCATCACTGGAAATTTAACTCGACTTATGATGTATATTTTCAACACTGTGGACTATTAGAGTGCTCTGAAGTTATGGCTCTGTTGAATGAACTATGATGTTGTGTTTGTGTTTAGTGCACTGGGTGGCATGAAAGTGTGTGTGTGACCCTACTGTAGGTCATGTTATGTTTGTGCCGTGAGTGCTTCCTGTCAGTGATTTAATCTAGATGCATGTTTGTGATTTTAGATATATGGAAGGACTAGAGATGAAAACAGATCAAATGAAGCTCTGCCTGAGGCTGCAGAGTAAATATCTGTCTGGGAAGCCCCCTATCTCTGCACAATCACCTGAATTCCATGTAGACAAGAAGCAGAAATCCCAGCACTGAGTTTCAGTTTAATAGCCGTCAGTGGTGTGGGGAACTAATTACTCACAGTCCCGATCTGGAAGTAAATCCCCTTTACAGATTTTTCTGTTTTATTTTGCAGTAATATGGCTAAAAATAGATCTTTAGCCAGAAAAGCTGTATGTGGAATGTGGTTTACTCAAAGTACAAAACTGTGCTGAAAAGTAAAAACCCCTAATCTGTGAAACTAAGTATATTGGAACACAAAACTATGGAGCAGAACAAAATTAAACAGAATTGGCCACAAGCTATTAATGGCATGAATACAGGGTGGGCTGCCACAGTAACTTGCAGGCACGGCGTATCCATCCATCATCTGTCAGCTGTCGTCTCCAGACCCTCTGACTCAGTACTGGAGCCTTCACTCACAGAACTGCTGCTGCTCTCAGATGTATTTGAATAAGTGCAGCGTTGGTCCCTTGATGTGTGTCAGTCTGTCAGAGCCTTTGGTTCTGGACGGCTGATTGAGAAAAGGAGGGGCGGCGGGGGGGTGGACACATTTTCCCCTCCATCAGCAGAGTTCTGGTCCCTCTGGCAGCCACGCTGCCACTCTGCTGTTCACTCCCAGAATGCACTGTGTGTGTTAGCCCGGTCCAGAGCTGTGGTTGTAGGGGCAGACAGGCAGACGGGTTCGGTCCTTGCTGGCCTGGTCGGGGGAGGAAGTAGAGGTTGAATTCCACCAGCGACCATTCAGTCAATCATCTTGGCTGCTGTACAGCTGTACATTCCCCCCCCCGGCAAAGTTTTTGCATCTAAATTTGCATTTTACCTAGAATAGTTGAAGCATAAGCAGAGGCTGCTGCCGTTCACGTTTTTCCGCACTAATACGTGCTAAGAGACCCTTCCCATTCTGTTTTGACAACACCCACTATCTCTAGGAGCATGCTAGAAAGATGGCTGACATGACTGAGGAAGCAATAGATCCTCTGAAATGATGTTCCTGCAGTTTCTCTTCACACAAGTAGTCCACCTCTTGTGGTTCCTTCCTGACAATTTCCAGTCCAGGCCTAATAAAGGGAGCGTAGAATCTATTTATAGATACATGTATCAAAATGAAGGAAATGTTTTCTCTGACAGAAGGTTTTTATTTGATTCTGTTTTAGTCCTGGAGGCAGATCAGGTTACAGAGGTGGAAAGGGTGTGTGTGTGTGCATTCTGTGTGTGTGTGTGTGTCCTCAAGCTATAGGGGAGGTCTTCAGGTCTGGGTCACACATTTTGAGGAGATGAGATCATCGTTTATGGTGCTGGACTGGCTGTGTGCTGTGTTGCTGGCAGATTAAATGGACCCAACCTGAAACCATGTGGGAAATCTGCTGTCCTACTTTAGTCCATTGTACTACTTCTTTCTGTTCTACTCTATTCTCTTCTCTTCTCTTCTCTTCTACTCTATTCTATTCTATAAATTTCCCCCCTTTGTTTTGGAAATAATGCAGGTAAAGGAGCGATTGTCCCTACCTACTGCAGTTTGAACAAACAGGGCTTCTGCCTGCAGAACAGCTCACCGGCTCTGAATGAGTATGTCACTCGTGAACTGGTCCAACTGGTTGATCCTCTATTACGTGGCTCTTTTGGTGTTTCTGTTTTCTTTTGTCAGGCTTTGAAGTCTTTCATTTTTAAGGTCAACAGGGCCCTCCTCCGTTGCAGAGAGCTGGCTGACACATTGCAGGCAATATATTGGAGTTATGAGTGCAATCATAGGGAAATACAGATCAAGTTCTTCTTGTCCCAGACCAGTGTATCTATCAAAAGATTTTGACATGTTTTTTTAAAATAGGTTTGAAAAATACTAGATTCAATAATTCATATGGAGCTCCATCAATTAATAAAAAATTTAATTTTGTAAGTTGATAACTTTGCAACTGTTGAAGTTAAGAGGAACTTGATAATGGGGTTACAGGCTTGAAAAGGTTTAGCAATTCCTCCCCTTAATCTTAGCAGCATCATCAGAAAGTAGTGTATTATCAGTGAGATCGAGTTTTTTGGGGGGAAAAGCTTGGTCTAAACTTTCAGGGTCCTCCCAAAGGTGAAAAACAGACATGCTATGATCATTTCTAATGTAAGGAACAGCTGTTTTGATCATAAATTTTCTGACAACACCTAGGTTTCTTGCTCAAACGTTAACATATATACATAAAAAAAGAGTATGATGTAAGTCACCATCTCTGTATTCTTCCATCTATCCATGCTATTGGATTTTACAGACTTGTAACTGTAGCCTGACCTCCAAGTTGCCTCCTAGTAGTCCCCAGCCTCCATGCTACTCTGTCTCGCAACTTCAGACAGGAAGTTCCTATCATCCGGAACCCTTTTTAACAGGAAGCAGCTACGACACGGGAAGTAACGGCAGTAGTTCTCTCTGCTGTTAGCTCAGGGCCTTGAGGGGCGTGGATATGCCAAAGTATTGTATTGTTGTACAGGAAGTGCAGAGCTGGCCATTCTGTCTGCTGAGCCATTGTTTATCTCTTAGTTATGGGTTGCACCTCTTTATTCCTCTGCTATATTTGGTCAGGCTGGGTGGCATTGTGTACGAGTCTGGGAAAAGCTGGCATTACTGTGTTTAAGTCACTGCGTCATGCACACGTGTCGTTCATTTCTCAGAATCATATTGAAGAGTGGAATATGCTGTTCTCCACAGGCCAAGTACAGCTTACATGTAGCAGCATTCTGCAGGCCACTTCTGGGCCTATTCATGGTGCTCTGACCACACCACAAGCTAAGGTTTGATGTGGTACCCAGCTAGACATGGGTGGAGCTGCTTGAAATGACTCCAATATGGTAAAACACCAGACCACGAGAGGAGCAAAACTGATGCTAGAAACTTTTATTCTAACTAGTCCAAACTTTTACCTCTGACATCTTTATGACTTGACCCTTATAATGCATGCATACAGGGGGTAGATCAAAGTATTCAGACATTAGATAGCAAACACCCATGAGATCACAGAAATACTGTCTGATGAAGATGTAAACCACTGCCTGATAACAGGCAAAAAAAGTGCAGAGGTCACAGATGGGACTAACTGTACTGTAAAACTGCAGATGCCAGTTTTTTAAACACATGTCAAATAATATAAAAACTTATTTCAGCAAAGATAACCATCAAAAACAATGCACACTTTACAAATAACAACAATCTTACAAGTAAGAGAATTGGATGTAAATAATGTGAGATGCAGAGGGTTAAGAGTAAAATTTTAATGCTGCAGAAAAGGTATTTTTACATGCACAGTTCATGTTGCCATTGCATATTGCAGCTCTCTGTTCTGTAGTGGAGTCAGTTTTGAGTTGTGACACCAAGCGTGATGTATGCTCTTGATGTTGAAATGCCTCTGTGGTTTGAAATGTTCTGACTGAACATGCCTGAAAAACGAGGACTGCTGAAAGTCTTATTCTAGATCAATTCCTTAAGGGGCGCAACATAGACTGTGATATATGTTGTACAGAATGACTCCCTCATAACAACATTGTAGGTTTGTTCTGTTTGTGTCAACTGTTCTTGTTAGTTGATTCAGTCAGTATATACTTCTATGTGTTGTAAGATTTGTCCCTGAAATATAGACCCTTATGTAGTTTATAATCAAACTTAAATTTGGTCCCAGATGATTTGCCTCTGTTGAGCTTTATTTGCCTCATGTTGTTCTCTTAATATACTTCAGAGTTAGTCCAGCTCCATGAGGTATATACATTATTCTGTTAAAGGCACAGTGTGGATGATTTAGTGGCATCTAGTGGTGAGGCTGCAGAACTGAACATAAACATAAACAGCTCATTTTGTGGTGACGAAAGCACAACGATTCTTATTTTCAAGTGATTACACACTAATGAAAACATAGTTATGAATATTATATACCACACATCTGCCAATCAATGCCCCTAAATCCTACACACTGGAACT
Source organism: Chaetodon striatus (assembly GCA_029783705.1). Classification (NCBI taxonomy): domain Eukaryota; kingdom Metazoa; phylum Chordata; class Actinopteri; order Chaetodontiformes; family Chaetodontidae; genus Chaetodon; species Chaetodon striatus. The sequence goes on along the minus strand of JAPZEB010000021.1, from coordinate 18,834,808 downwards.
TTAATCCCCTGTGCAGCCCAGCAAAGCACAGCATTTACCCCAAAGTTAATGCATGCGAGTGTCTGATCTGTTTTCCAGCCTTTGCTAATAATAACAATCATCTATTACACTCAACCATTGCATACTGAACCAATTACAGGTTTTTTTCTCCCAACCACCACCACTACCACCACTTTATTTCCACTATGCTGTCATCCAACACAAGTTACTTTGTTTTCCACTGTAGTTGATTTACTGCTGCGTTGCTGTCGTGATAACTGGCCTGACACTTTTCATACAAGCTTTTTTGTGTCAGAATTAATGTCTCTGTCGTTATTTGCTTTCGTCTGTATGTAAATCATCTTAAAACTGTCATTATCATTTATTATGTTGATTATAAAATGGTGAAAATGCCTATTACAATTTCTCAGAGCCCAAAGCAATGTCGTCATGCTTGTTTTGTCCAACCAATGGTCCAAAACACAAACATGTTGACTTAACAGCATATATAACGTTATGTATCATGATTTACATAAAGTAGAAGATCCCACATTTGTGACACTCGAACAACCAAATATTTTGGCATTTTGGCTTGATAGTTCAGCAAGCAATTGTTTGATTGTTTTTTTTATCAGTCGACTAATTGATTAATCTCCTTATCATTGAAACACCAAAATCTTTATATTTAAACCATCTGCAGTGTGAAAGGGTCATTCATTTTTTTAGAGAACTGAAAGTCATTTCCTCTGAAACAGAATAGAGTCATGTCATTCTGTTTAATACAAGAAATAAAGAGTTTAGAAATACCCTGACCTTCATGCAGTTGAGTCATGAAGTGGTTCAGTATAACCGCATTCATTGGAACATTCACCGTTATTGAATCGAAGCGCCAGCCCCTCTGAGCGCTTTTGATGCCGTTATTGTACGTCAAAGAATCCATTCTTTGTGAACAGTTCAGTCGAGTTAAGCTCAAGGGGTTTAAGTGTAGTTGATGGGATATAGTGGCGGCTTGAAAGCAAGGCCGAGCATAGAGGAGGAACTGTGTAGAGACGTGGTTTCATTCAATCACTGCCAACATCATGTGATTCCACCAAAGCATTTTTCACATTCAGGACAGCAACAAACAGTGATTATTTTCTCACCAAGTACCGTGGATGTTTTGCCTTAATATTACAGCTACCAGTGATTATATAGTTCATTACCTTGCTGCTTGGTTCTCCAGTTTAACCTGTAATTGAGGAGTATGTAAACTTGCACAAGCGCCTGCCGTTGCCCTCTGAATGTGGGAACTCTCTTTGTGACGGTTGGACTATTTAGACTCCTTTTGTGAGTGTATCCATGCTGTAGTGAGGTGTCAGTGTCAGGGCCTTGGCAGTGCCTGTGGAAACGTTAAACTGAAGCTCTTTTGAGCAGCTAGACTTTAAAGGATGCAGCAGTGCCTCAGTGTCATAGCAGTCTAGTACCAAAATACAAGCTGTATGTTTTTACTGTTTACAAAAAATGGTTTTTCCCTTTTTTCTCCCAGTTTTATAGGCATATTGAAATTCTGCAAAAAAAATGCTCAAAACTCGGATCATCACAGGAGTGACAGATATTTGAGTCACTACACACAGCCTGAGGGGGAGTACGACAACTCTCAGAGCATAGATATTGTTTCTGAGGAGTCAGCAGCAATTGAGTCGTTGTGTCTGTGTACATTTTCTAACACACATTTTGTTCGTTTGTTTCCAGGTTGATATTACACCAAACATTTAATGCCTTTTTAAAACATATAATTTGTACTTTATCATCTCTGCCCCACTTGCTTGTTGAGACAAACAGCTCATAAACTGCAGTGTTTTAGAGACACTCCCCTAGTTTGGTTTGTAAGGAGAAGTGTGTGTGCATCTCTTACTGAGTGTGTGTATTCGTAAGGCGGCTGAATGGGGATGTGAGACTTCATTCAGATAGGCCTGGCTTTGTTGAAGTGGAAATGTACAGAGGAGTGGGCCGCCAGAGAAACCGGCACACCGCAGAGAGGAATCAGTTAAGACAGAATCGTACGTCATGAAACTATCACTGGATATGCACCCACAACATGCAGATATGTACACACTGCACATTGCTGAGCCCTTCTGCTTTCTGTCTGTCTCTCCCTTTCTCTACTTCTCACTCTCCCTTCCCTCTTTTTTTTTTCCTTCCATCAACTCCTTGAGAGCAGCCCCTATTTCGTAAGAATGCAGATTAGCCCTTTCCATGGACACGCTTTGGAAAGCCGTCAGTCCGCTTCCCCATACCTGCTGAGCCTTCCAGCCAATCAGATCGTCTGCTCATGGGCAAGTTCGAATACGAATGATGCTGTGACATGTTTAGCATTCCCTCCATGGTTCAGCAGCCAGGGCTTTGCAGAGATTTCCCAGGGTTTTGTGCTCTTGGCTGCAAGGTTTGTGGAGTGGGGGTGATCAGAACAATATTGGGCACAGTGGGCAGCATTGAGCGGTGAGACACTGAGGAGTATCATTGCCAAAACACACTCACCCTCCAACCTGGAACAGAAGTGATGGCTTTGTTCTCTGTAAACACAGGCAACACCTGAATAAATAAATGTAGGATTTTACACATTATTATTGGCATAATAAACAAACAACAAAAACTCTCAGATGGGTTAAAACTTCGGTCTGCTGCTCCTTTTGATGTCTGCCAGCCAATCAGACGGCCCATCTAAACCAGATCCAGACCTCCGCCCTCCCTCTCCGTCTCTCTCCCAGGCCGGTTCATCTTTGGCGTGAGGTCGGCCTCAGATTCCAGCCGAGCCAGCTCATTTCTTTTCATCTGTCACCGAAACTCAACACCCAGAAGGCCCGAAGAGCCAGTGGCCCGAGATTAATGGGTTTGCTCAAATTACGTGGCACACTCAGAGAAAAACTCAGGATTTCATCCCCCTCCTGTTCTTCTCTCTCTCTCTGTTCCCTCTGTTTATTCAGCTGTCCCTCACCCAAAGCTCACCCCCTCCTCCTCCTCCTCCTCCTCCTCCTCTTTCCTGACTCTGAAGTGCAGGATGGGGCTGGAGGAAACACGTCTTGAACTCATTGGCTGCAGAACAGCAAACACACAGCGAGCAGGAACAACAAACCTCAGCTGTTCTCACCTCGATGAACGCTGCCAACAACAACACCATGAAAACACTGAAAATACGCCGTGATTTCATAACAACTGGCTGCAGCTTTACACTGAACTTTAACAAGGAGTGATTCATTTTAAACTTGCCCTGATTGACTTTATTCCCATGGTGTCTGTGTTGCATTTATTGCACACGTACCAAGGCGGCAGACTCCACCTGGAGGCCTTATCCACTTTATGAAAACAGAGCTGTGTTGCCTTCAACCAGGTCACGAGAGTTCCTGCAGGAAATTGAGTGAGTGGACATTTTCTGATTTATGTGATCACCTATGGAAAGTGCACAAAAGTAACTGGTGTGTTGCTGCTAAAAGCTTCCAGTGCAACCATTAAATCCTCGTGTGTGGCAATGTGCGGCGGGGGGGACTAAACTAGAGGTGCACTCAGAATGATGAGAAAAATTTGACGTACAGCTGCATAATACGTAATACTTCATATCCAGCTAATCGCTAACTTCGCATTACCTTAAGTAATGAGATGAAATCTTTCCTATTATCCTCACTCTAAACTGGACTGCGCCTCTTTTATTGTAATACTTTAAAGCTAACGTTAGCTAATTGCTAATTTAGCAATTACGTCGGGACTTTGGTGGGTCATGTAGCTGCTCCAGCTGCAGTTACACCCACTCAAGCAAAAACGAGGCGCCGTTGGACCCGAAAGATTTTTCCTCTTTGACTTATGTGGCAAAAGAGACGCCTATAAATAAGTGGATGCATTTTTTTGAGTGTCACAAAATCCACAAAATGACTCATTTCACTATCAGGATTCGATCCATTCGGTCTGGTAACATTTCAGAAGTCTAGAAGAGCCGCACAATGAAGTCATTTTATCCCCATTCAAATTAGCTGAGCGCTAAACTGGAAGTCAGCTGTTTGGCAGGTGGAAGTTGGCCGATTGGCCACACTCAGTCACGCCTGGTTGCTGCAAGTCTATGGGCTACGCAGTGCGGAAGTAGCGCTGATCAAACACGGCAGTCAAACCATTTTGGCCTCAGCACGGTCAACTCATCGAACTCTTCTTCCATCTTCAGTCTGACGTCGTGTCCACTCTAAACAATTTCCATGAGAGGTGGGAATTCAGTCTTCCTCCATCACTCACTAGAGGCCCACGTGTCTGCTGATGCGTGCCATGCCAATATACCTGTTTTCCCGTGGTTTTAAAAATGGAGTGGAGCAAAATAAAACAGCGTACAGTGTCAGGCAGCGCTGTTATTACTCATTATTGGTTCTGGCTCTCCGCTTGACGACTGCTTGACATTGGAGTTCCCTTCATGGAGCTGACAGGCTGAGCGATTGCTTACCTGGCGCTCGATTTTTAAAAAAATTTATTTTATTTTTTATTTGAATCAAGAAACTCTTGTTTCATGTCACCACGCCAGACAAACCAGTCAACTTGAACTCGGTAGAATGGGCCGATTCAAAGGTTTGGACTCAGGCAAAGCTTTGCCGCCATTTTGTTCCTGAAAACAGAGATTCTGTTCAAGATGGCTCCTATCCTCTGACTTTACATCTGATGTCTTCATCAGGTTTATGACCAAATACCTGCAATGACATTCCCGTCAGCCTCAGCTGCACTTCCAACACGTTCCCGCTCTCAACTCATCAAATGCGGCATCGCTTCAAACTGTAACGCTCTACATACCCCTCTGGTGTCGCTTTGGTCCCTGTCTGGGCCAGGTCATTTCTGATAACGGCCCAGTGATGGCAGTGTCGGCAGCCAAATTCGGGCTTGCTGATTTGGCCCGATTTTTGGGGAGTCAAAATCAAAATTAGGTTAGCCCCTAATTTCATCTGGCTTGCTGAGTTCAGGGTGATTTTGGGCATGGTCATTTTGGCCACTGTGGACGTGCATACAGTGTCTTTTCCAAATAAACTCCATGTTCTCAGGAACGACTCGGTTACGTTTAGGAAAAGAACATTGTTTGGATTAAATGAAGTTCATTTGTGACGTAACATTATGTCCGTGATGTAAGTCAACTTACGTATGTAAAATGAAGCAACTCAATGCTGAGTTGTAGTTTCACATGGACATAAACAGCCTTGGTGAAAGTCTCGTCTTTGACCCATCCATCCAACCAGACCTCTTCCTTGCGTATGGTTTTGAATGCAGAGCTTTGACTTGCAGTGGAGTATTTTTAAATTAATGTACTGCTATTTTTACTAAAGGATCTGAATAATTCTTCCCCCACTGTCTGTTGCCAGCCTTACAGCTCTCTGCCGTCACCTGACCACCATGCTGCTAAACCTTAGCAACAAGTGCTCCCCACCCCCCGTCCTACTGTGCTGTGCTGGCTTCAGGCTTCAGGCTTCAGGGTTTAGAGTGGGGTGAGCTTATGTTTACCCCGTGCCCCTGGGTCATTGTGTCCAAACGAGCAGCCTGCACAGGCCCCGGAGCCTCTCTTCATCTGGAGTGTGTCCAAATCCAAACGCTGCTCAAAAGGTCAGTCAGCCCCCGCATGAAAAACGACCCCGGCTCAGGCAGAACATGCTGCAGTCACACAATGATCGGCCTGGCCCCCGCCACGTCAGCACTTTCACAAATCTGCCCCGAGGCTTTAAAGACCTCACACACCCTACACACACACACACACACACACACACACATTGTGTGTCAATATTGATAGATTTCCTCTTTTACTTCAGTTGTTTACAACTGTACTTTTAAATATTGAAATTGCCCAAAAAGTTTTACTTTTTTAAAACTAGTAAAATTAGTAATCCTACGAGTACAAATACTTGATACAAGTACAAAAGTATTAGCATCAAAATATAAGCATATTTAAAGTACTAAAAGTAAAAGTACTCATTATGCAGAAGGGCCCATTTTAGAATAAATACACATTACAGACCCTTTTAGGGCCGACATCACGATGACATCACAATGACATCATGATGACATGAAGCTGCCCCCCCACGGGGCTGTAGGCTACATAGGAGTCTTCAAATGTGGTCTTGTTGTGTTACTGGGAGCCAGAATAGAAGGAGTCATGGCTCCAAACCAGCCGCCACTGCCCGTCAACAAAAACAAAGACAACTATGGTTAAATGTGATCAGACCAAAGGACTGGACGGA
>JAPZEB010000021.1:18755036-18778946 GCA_029783705.1 Chaetodon striatus | reverse complement strand
AGTTCCTGCGGTGGAAAAGGGGCTCATGTTGTTTTTATATGGATCAGTGTGTTGTGCTCTTACTGCCACTAGATGGGACAAAAAAGTGTTCACACAGGAGGACAATAGGTTTAAGTTTAGTAGAATGAAGTATAAAGTCAAGCAAAGTTGAAATGTGATGTCCTCATATGAGGACACAGGGAGGTTAAATAAATAAATCTCTAACAGGAAAAAAAGTGACGGAGAGTTGATACCTCTCTACGCCCCCAGTATTCATAATGTGTAGTGTCGTACGAATTTTTTGACTCGTAAAAAAATGTTTTAAACATGTTTGTTTTGTTTTGTGACAGTGGTCTTGTCACAGAAAAAGCTGCAGCTGCAAAAATAACTGAAATCCCCAAACTGCCACGAGATAAACACCCCCCCAACAAGTTTATGTAAACCTCTGAGCGCCATCTCCAAAAAAAATTAAACCGAGTACACACATCAGCATTTAATAAATGCGGGGTCATGTCCTGCTGATACAGTTACAACATGTTCCCAATCATCACCTGTCTAATCTTGGCCTGCGTGCTTGATGGGATTGGTTATTTTTGCACACACTCTGAATATTTATGTCCTAATTTGGGCTATTTTTCTCTCATGTTTTCAAACTGGGGGTTATTTATAGAGACTAGACACACTGTACTCTCACACAGCCGGCCTCTTTCAGGCATGCAATCATCACACACACACAACACACTTGCACTCTGTCAAGTAAATGTCATTACATTACAATAATCGCCGCTTGCGTAAGTCTAAAGCAACAGTTTGTTTGTTGACTCCCAGACCGCTCGCTGAACTTTAACACTCATCCTACTTCCCTGATCCCCAACTTCCCCATCCCTCTCCTTGTGAGAACATAAACAAACATTGTTTTTATTATTGTCATTCTGGGAAGTTTCAAGACACAACACACACACACCCCCCCGGTTCCTCCCATTCTCAGCGCGCAGAGCGCTGGCCCCCGGGGTCACGGAGCAGCGCCGTGGTCAGTCAGGCCTGAGTTGCAGGATGTTGAAGAAGCATGCCTCAGGGCTGTGGCTGGAAATAGGACTTGGGAATAGCGAATAGTTAAAGCCTTGATGCCTGGCTTCCCTGCTTCTGCTCCTGCGGGACGGAAAAGAACAGGCCACACACACACACTCACACACACACTCACACACACCTCTCTGTCAAACAACTGACAAGGGCTCGGAGCCAGTGCTCAGGCTTCATTCCACAGGGTCAATAACAATAGTAAAAGGCAGACGGAAGAGGAAACTAATCAAGGATTTTGGCAGTTTGTTTGGCAGCCATGTTGCTACTAATTTTGTCTGGGGAAGAGACGCTTCGGAGGGGGAAATAGCTTCACAGACATCGGGCCAGGTTACTATCTCTGAGTAGCAGTTAGTCTCTCGCTGCCCTGTAACTGATGGTGTCATGAACACTGCGGAGCGTCTTTGATCCTCTCAGAAGAAGTAGTTCTCACCTTGGATGTGGTGTTTGTAACGTCCAGGATGGGTGGTGCGTGGCTGGGTGTGTTTCCTCTGTAAACACTAATACAATGCTGCTGCATTTATCCCACAACCATGCTTCACTCTCAGGAAGTAATTAAGTGTTTCCCCATTCTCTTAATAGTAAAAAATAATTATAAAACATTATTTGTAGAGGGCTTTCCAAGACCCAAAGCGCCAGAGCTCTTATTTAGTCTCAGTCAGTCTGAGTGCCGGTGAGAAAATACGTTCTCAGGTTGATTTTTGTAAGGAAAACATATTATTTATTTACATTCTCCCCCTTTGTGACACATCTCTGCTATACTGTATTTATAGGTTGTTGTCACGAGTAAATACATGTCGTAATTTTATAAGATGCAGTCCACAGATTCTCAAACAATTTCCTGCTGAGGTCGAATGTCAGGAAAACACAAGTGGTTATTAAAGTGCTGGTGAATGGTTAATGCACAATATGTGTCCAATAAAAGTTTACAAGCATGTCAGTGTGGTCCACTCAGATGCACTCGGACACTGTGCACTCTTAAATCTGAAATGGACGATGAACTGAAAAAGATCCAGAGCAGGAAAGAGAAATTTAACTTTCATATCAAGCAACATACAACATGCACTCGGCATTATCCCAAATATCTACAGACAGCTACGTCAGCTCTGTCCTGAGAAATCTGGCCTGTTTGATTTTCTAAATAAAGAACAGATACTGTTTTCTTATCACTCATTAAATTATTTGGATACGAGGTGCTTTGATGGGTATTTAAATCCTCAGAGAGTTGGATATATCCACTCAGGGAAGACACAGAGGGTCATTGTCAGGTCCCCGTGTCACAGGAATTCTGGGAATTTTTATCCCCGCTCTGATCTGCACTCTCAAGTCGCCCTGTGGATGATTTCACATGCAGTTAAAGAAAGAGGCTGACAATCATAAACCGTACAGGACACATTTTGCTGAGCGACACGACGTCATCTACTCACTGATCTGCTCGTCAAACTAAGATCTCTGACACAGATGGATGACCTCATCCTTTCTGCTGTCTAAAAACTCCTAAAATGTTCAGTCCTCTCTTCCTGCTCTTGTTACAGACATGCCTGAGCTAGCCACGACCCCTCAAGCTGATGTTTAGCCAGCAAACATCGGGGGCTTTAAGTGAAGTGATGTTTGTTAAATGCAACAAATGTCGAAGGGATTTTGAACGAGCTTTATTCACTGCTGGAACAGAAGCAGAAGTTTCATGTTCCCTTCAGTTATATATTACACAAACTACATTCTCAGCTACATTTGCTTGACAACAATCCAGTATAGCCTGATATAATAATGGCCGCTACTCTTAACTGTTCTTTAGTCGTCTGAGCTATCAGCTCATGTGCAGAACTTTTGTCTCCCCTTTCTGGCAGCGAGCAGTCTTATGACACAGTCTCATGATGTATGCTTGCAGATGAGCTCCCCTTTTTGGATGCTGTTTAGGATTTACTGCCATAGCTTCCGTCACACTCCCAGCTGCTGCTCTTCTCTATGGTCTCTCCCGCCTTCCTACCTCCTTTAGCTCTGGCTAGCTGACGTAAAATGCATCACGAGTGTGGCAAAGTCGCCACAGACACCCGACACCAACTCCGGTGTATTGAAAAATACAGAGAGCTTTTCCTGGCAGCGATTGGTTTCATCAGCATTATGTGAATTTGTTTGGTGACTTTCATTTATATGTAAAAGTTGCAGAGTCCAGCTTTAAAGTCTGTCTGAAATTTAAATGTTTTGTCCGCTACAACAGACGTGACGGCTCTGTGAACGTCCTGTGTTCTTCTTTAAGATAAAAAAAATCTTTAAATTTATAAATTTAGATCTGATAGTTTCTTGATTTCACTGCAAGTCACTGCCCAAGCGCCAGATTTCGACAACTTGGGAGTGAGAGCGTTCTCACACAACATGAGACCTCTGAACAACAACCACATTAGCTTCCCTGCTGAATTCTCCTTATCCAACCTGCAGACATGAGCATACGTCTTGTCCTGCACCTTAGCTTGTTGAAGGAGCGAGCAAACAAACACTCACTGCTGACATGAGCTTGCTGGGATTATAAGGGGTGACAAAGTCTGATTTCAGTTGGATTTTGAAGTAGTATTTGTGAGTACACAAGTAGGGGTTTCTTTTCATCGCAGCTTGCAGATGAGAATGACCCTCCCTCCACTTCCTCTCACTTTTTCCACCGTTAATGTTTCTAAGAACTGAGCTGTTTGCGTGCTCGCTGTCCTGCATGTGTGCCTACACGTGTACGCATTTACGTGTGAAAGGAAGCAACTAAACAACGGTGTCCCCCCACATCTTCCTCCTCCCGGTGTAAGGGGCAGTGTGAGAGCCATACTTTGATGTTGTGCAGCACACACAGTCTTCCTGAAGCCAGCGCACCTTTCCTCCCCCGAGCCCTCGCTGTTTGGGGCGCTGTGACATTGACCTGACCTTGAATGTCCTATGAATTTACTGTGCCTCCGTCTCTCTGGATGTGTTGCCTTCACTGTCACTCTGACAATATGTGGATAAGGCTGTCACTGACACATCCTCTCAGGAAGGGCATTCAGGTTCAAGCCGGCCATGCAACGCTCCTCCCCAGTTCCTTATCAATGATAAAGCTAATCCTTTGGCCCCGCACATGGCCCCATGGCCCCCTGAACCGCCCTTCGGTGTGAGAAAAGGAACAAATAGAGGGGAGGGTGGGAGCAAAGCAAGAGGAAAAACTGAAATAACAGGGAGGAGAAGGGATAAAAATGAAGCGTCAGGACAGACAAAAAAGCGGAAAAAGAAGAGAGACAAAAATGGAGAAGGTGGACTCATATTTGAGAGTGTGAAGAAAAAGAGCAGGTGATGAGAGTTTGTGCACGGACAGAGACGAGTGGGCAGGCAGAGGTGACCTTGACAGTCTAATCTGTGTATAGATAAGTGTGTTGTGGTCCATGTGTGGGAAAACAAGGCTCTCTGCGATGTGTGAGTGTGACCCAGGGTTAAGTGTCCTACACAAAGACCAGGGAAGCTCACAACACACATGATGGAGCGGGGTATGACAGGGGTGGAGGCCGGGTTTACTGAGGGGTCCTATAGTTCAGGACATTGCGACCGCGATAGAGCTGTCTGAAAGAGGAAGTCGAACCTTTCCTTTAGAAAATAAACTGCAGTATGTCTCGCTTTATCTTCAGAGTGGTTTGCAGAATTCACTTGGTCAGCGTGACATATAGAACCAAAGGAAGTTAGATGTCAGGAACAAGGTCAGATGGTGGTTTTTGTCACGTGTGCTGCAACTACTTCACTTCAAAACATAGACAGTTACGTAACAGCATCTCAGCATCGGCAGCAGCAGCTTCCTGTTTGATACAAAAACTGTTTAATAGCTTAGTTCATTTGATAAGAATTCAAATACAGCAGCAAGGCATTCATATTTGACACTGTCAATAATAAAACTGTATTCAAGACTTTATTTCCATCATGGTCCCTGATGCTCCATCAGACCTTCCACTACACAACAAGATGGAGACGGCCAAAGCACAAACGTTTGACCACAATGTGCTACATTCAACACAGCAACCCACACACAGATATACATGCCAATAAAAAACAACAAAACATAAATGTATGTTCTTTTTTTTAAGTAAACCCATTTTCAATGTGCAAAACGACCATGACCTTATTTAGAGATGCTATCTAGCAGCCTCTGTTTGAACATTGTCATAAAGGCTTGTGGGTTCTGCACCTGCTATATTGCAGGAGGCAGTTTGTTCCACTTTGTAGCACCAGCATGGATAAAAGAAACCTTTGAATATATAAAGGCTCAGGTTAGCAACATTAGCTCTGTGCTGTGATAAAGTTGTAAATTATTACTATTTTTTATCACTTACTCTTTTGTCCGACAGTCCAAAACCTGAACTCATTCAGTTTACCGGCAAATCATATGTAAAGAGCGACACATTCTCACTCCGACTTTGTCTCATATCAACGTTTGGTCATGGACTTTCCATGTCCATATACAACATGCAAGGTACCCTGGGTGTGTTGGTTGTTGACGTTCTGGGACACCGTGTCAAGTTATGCATGTTACAGGCATTGTGTTCTTTCAAAATACACGTCCATTTTCACAGGAAATTTAACGTTTACACACAGTCTCTTTCAAAATAAATGCACTACGAATTGACTTTTTTTTTCCTTCAACAAAAGCATGTAGTTGGATTTAGAAAAAAAAGAACAGGGTTTGGTTTTTATAATCATACAGGATGTGAACGCTGCTCTCCCAGCTGAAAGTCAGTGTTTGTTTCCTGCCCTTCCCACTTGGATTTTCACCTTAACTTTCACTCTTGTCCCGCTGCATTTCCCCCCCAATACCACCTGTCTGCGTAGCACACCGACGATAAAGGACGGCTTTTTCTGTTGGTGTTTGATGCCTCAAGTCACTGCCTAAGCACTGGATTTCGACGCCTTCGGGCTGAGACCAAGTTGGTAAAAACTAGAACCCGAGAATTTCAGCCATTTGTGCTTAAAAAGTGACCCAAACAATTAACTTTTGTCATTCAACTTATCACATAAGCTCCAGTACTTAAATGACTAAAATTGAGAAAACAATAAAATGTAACCACTGAATATGAATTTATCTTTTAATCAAGTTTGTTTCCTTTTTATTAAAGGTATAGTGTGCAGGACTGTTGGTTGCTGCCTGTAAAATCTCACCAGCAAAACACAGACTTGAATCCTTTATTCACCAAAATTAGCATGAGTATGTGGGTTTTTAAACACGGAAAAACCTGCTAGTAATACGCAATGGACTCTTTTTCCATCGCCAGTGGATCAGATCTGTGTAAGTAGCTCTGCAGCAGATGAATAGACCTTTCTATTTTATTTTTGTTCTTGTTTGATGTCATGGACAGGCCGGAAAACGGGTCAGTAAACAGCAGAAAGCAGCACAGAGGTCAGTGAAAATGTTACAGTGGTTACTTCTTTTTTATATCTCTTAGTTACCTGTCTCTCTCTCATGCTCATCTGAATTCATTTGGAGCAATGTCTGAGTGCTGCTTGGACAGACACGGATGGTATGTTGTGGCTTCCCATCGTTGCATTGTGCCAGCAAAGGGGCTAAAATTAGCACATCAACCTGGATGTTGTATTTCCATCACTGCCGACCGGAGCTGGAGCTGATAAGTATCCATGACTACTGCAGAATAATTTCATCTGGGAGTGAATGCTGATTCTACCATTTCCCATCTAATAAAAAGGTCAGATGTTAGTTGTTTATTTTCTTTTGGCCAGTGGGAAAGCACCAATGGACCTTCTATGCAGTATTTGAAATCATGTATTAATTCATAGTCATTTATTGCATTAAAAAATAAAGTCACAGAGAGCAGACAGGTTTACCAAAAGGTGTATTTGTACAGTTGTGTCTAATAGCGTTCCTGAGAGTCAAGGTGAAAGGTATAATATGCAGAATTATTTGCAAACACACGCGCTGGCACATGTGAAAGTAAAAGCCAACCCCAGATTCACTCTTGTTTGGCATTTTGCTTCGCTGCATTCATGTCTTTTCTGTGCTGTGTCTCCTGGATGCCTGCGGTTTGGATTCTGGTCACTACCGACCTCACCTGAGCACTGTGGCGGTACAGTACACAACCGTAAACACCCCAAACACAGGAAATCAGAAGAAAATAAGAAAATACAAGCAGAAAATACACAAAAATACACTGGAACACACTTCAAGTGGGTCAAAGTGATGTTTGAGAGGGATAAGAGTCTGTATGCTGTTTGTTGAGGAAACCCTGCACAATACACCTTTAAGCTGTTTTTTCTGTTTTTGCATTGAGCTGGAACATATAGACGCTCGCTGGCCCCTGGCTTATATGAAAGTGAGTAAATAGTAAATTTCTATCGAGTGTTTCAACAGCATCTCATCTTATCAAATAACAAGCTTTCCAGGTGCTTGGCCCAGGAAACGGGTTTTTATCTCTCCCTAAGCGTGATATCACTCCCGGATTACATGTCAGTTTTATACTGTGTTTTTGCAGAGTTTTTTATCAGCTCCTCCCAACATGGTAATAAATCAATGAATCTTCAGCCTTGAGGAGCATGAATGTGGAAGGAGGATGGGAAAAGCAGATAGTATGTGCTTTAAATATCTTACAACATGTGCATGCATGACTTGTGTCTAAATCTGCTGCTGAGACTCAGGGAGCAGTAAGCCGTGTACAGTAAGAGACTCGTCCTCTGAAAGGCTGATGGACATACAGTATGTACTCTGTGATTCATAAATCCCCAGTAATGCATATCAGGCTGCTTTATAGATGGCACAGGGTACCTTTGGTTACAATTTCATTAGTGGCGGAGGTGATTGATCGGATGGAGACAGACTAACAGAGACAGACAGACAAAGTGAGGCTCCACGGATCCATTGGACGACCTGAAAGGCAGCTGTTATCAACATGGATTATCAACATGAGTTGTGTGGTCCGTGTGTGAGATTTATCGGATCACTGAACGCATCATAGGGCACATAATCACAGTGTTGAGCCGACCGCTATGTTCTTTCCAAAAGCTTTAGTCTTCCTCATCAATGGCTTAGTCTGACATCTACTGTTATAGTCAGCGGCTTCCCTCATCTTCCTCACTGTTCCTATTTCAGATAAACTGTTTCACACAGAGTCAGGGAGTCGGTGCCTCCCCTTGCTGGGATCATCTGGGACCACTTCAGTTCATTCAGCTTCACCTCATCCCATTTAAAAACTGAATCAAAGACGAGACGACAAGAAAAACATATGACAAATATCTACATACGATAAGATAAAATAAATGATCCCACATCAGTAAATTTAAGTGTCACAAGAGCAGATGCATCATATAAATAAGTCAGCCTAAACAGGGACAGCCCATTGTTCTGACTGCCCAAAATTTTGAAACCCTGTGTCCCACTGGACCGAATGCCCATTTCTTCAACAGCCTGTAATTCCAAAAACAAATGCCCATTGCTGTGAAGTCCCGTTTCTCTGAAATTGCACATTCCCTGCAGTCAGACACCCCAACTGCCAGAAAAAAATGTTCTTATGGTTTGTTTCTGTAATCCACTGATACATTACATTTGTATATTATATTGTAGTGGATACCCTGAAACATTAGTGGTGAATATGTGGTTAGATTTGGCACAAAAACCAGTGTGTTATTGTTGGGAAAACAACGCTTTTTGGCTTAAAACTCCTTCGTTTGGTGGCACAAAAACCGCTGGAAAAGCAGGGATGGGATGGTGAAAAACACCTGGGTTCAGTCGCTCAAATGCTGCTGTAATACACTGTCGAGGGTCGGAAAAAACCCCCAGGAGCAATGGTTCGAATGCGGCTGGGAAACACTGTGAAGGGTCAGTAAAACACCTGGAATCAGTGTCTCAAATGTGTCTGTGAAACACTGTGATGGGTCGGTGAAAACACCCAGGATCAGTGTCTCAAATGTGGCTGTGAAACACTGCGAAGGGTCGGTGAAAACACCCAGGATCAGTGTCTCAAATGTGGCTGACAAACTGAGACGAACTGCGAGCAGTACTTTGATGTAAATGCTAATGAAAGCATGCTAACATGCTAATAGTGACAACGCTAACATGGTCATGTTAAGCAGGTGTAGTGTTGACCATAGTAAGCAGCTTAGCTTAGTGTTTTAGCATGCTAACATTTTGCTAATTAATTCTGAACATCAGCTGAGGATGATGTCATAAGCTGCTGGACAGCCTCTTAGCTTACATCAAATATAATTTAATATCCAATAGCTATATATTCAACCATGACGATGATGAAGTCTAAATAGAGTTTGAAAAAAAGAGCCACAAAATGCCTGTCACCCCCCCCATCACCCACCCCCACCCTCTGCACCTGTACAGGAAGAGCTGATCATGTTCCACATCACAGACCTGCTGCAGTATGAGTGTAATAGCAGTGCAGTGTTTTGCATGTAGGATACATCTGAACGTCATTTACTTATTGAAAGACACAGAGGGAGTTCACTGATTGTGTGCTGATATTTTCCGCAGATGTACCAAAATATATAACTTCCTTTTGCCACAGATAATGGGCGTGAAGCGCATAAGCTCTGCATCCTGTTGTGTGTGTCTGTGTACACTCCCTTTTCAAAGTGTGCAGAGGCTGCAGAGGAGTGATGTGCAGCTCCTCCGCATGAGAGGAATAGGTGTGGACCCTATTGCTCGAATGACAATATGCACATGTGACTGCATTGTGTGATGGAGAGACAACAGGGGAATCAGACAGCGAGAGAGGCGGTAACGTTTGTTTGTCTCCGCCGCAGGCTGCAGGGACTGAAGTGCAGAAACAGCAAGTGCTGAGAGTGTAAATCACAAACACAGGGAGCCGTTTGAGGAGGATAATCCAGGAACGCTTTGTCTGTTTAAGCTCATGACCCTCTCCTTGGTGGACATCTCACACACATAAACACACACACATGCCCTCGTGCATACACAGACACGCACACGGGCTGAACGGAGGTTCCTGCTTCCTGGCTCCCCAGGCAGCTAATTACTGAGCCTTCCACACCAACAAAGGAAAGAGACTCTCTCCATTCAAACATATTAATCCCTCCATTTACAGGCTGCAGTAGAGGCGACTGCAGAGAGAATGAGCGGGCGTTCGTTTTGCCTTCTGCATCTGCGTGTGTGTGTGTGAGAGAGAGAGAGGGGGATAATCACACAATATGTAGTGAGAGTTAATGCTGCAGAAGTTTATGTTGTGAGGCAGGAGGGGGACATACAAATGTACACATTAGCTCGTGTGTGTGGATGCCAGCTAACACTGCTTCTCTCCAAGGAGTCACCTGAGTGCTGCTTGTGTGATGAGGCTGATGCCAAATCAAGATATGACTTGGACCTGAGCTGAGGTTTATTGGAGTCAGTACCAGGGGACAAACAGCAGCTCAGTGCATCCCTAATCTAACCGTTCAGTGACCCCTCGTGCCCTGCATGGAAGCATCTGCATTCATTATGATCATCCACTCATTTATTCATGTCTTTTATGCCTGTGATCTATAAAGGTGTATCGGAAGAAAGTGAAGACAGTGTAATCTCCAGCCTTTATGTTGAGCTTTGACAGTGACACTCATGGGCCCTGGGCACAGATATGCAAAAGGTTCTCAGTTTTCAGTTCCTTTGCATCACTTTGTGGTCTTTTTGTGTCTCTTTTTGATGGTTTTGTGTCTATTATGTGGTGTTTTTGTGTATTTCTGAGGTAATAATGCGTCTTTTTCGTCGTTTTGTGTTTATTTTTGTAGTTATTTTTTTTCTTTTTGCTGTTCTTTTGCATCTCTTTGTGGTCTTTGTGTGTCTCATTGTGGTCATTTTGAGTCTCTTCCCAATCTGTTCATGTTAATTTGAGTGACATTTTGCAAGTGAAGACCAGGAGGGGCCCCTGACACTTTGGGCCCCTGGGTCTGTGCCCGGTAGTTCAGTAATCCATCCATGGTGACACTTGTCCCCTGCTTTAGGAAATCCTACTTGTCGGCCCTAAAACAAAAAGAGAAATGCTGTTAAATAATCTAGGGAGATGAACTCCCTGGATTCATCTGAGGTCACGAGTGCTGGTGTGAATCTACATTCAGGCATAAACTTGAAGTCTCACATGAACGAGGTGATGAAGAATTCTTTTTTCCGCCTTATATCTAAAGTGTAAGCATTTATAAATTAAAAAGATGCAGATAAACTGATTCATGCCTTTATTTCAAGCCAACTCGTCTACTGTGATGCGGTGCTTACTGGCCTCACTGAGAGACTTCAGCTTATTCAAAACTCTGAAACTCACCTATTAAAAAGAACAAAGTGCAGAGAGCACACTAGTCCGGCCTTAGCTGCTCTGCTCTGACTTCATATAACATTTAGAATTGATTTTAAGGTCCCTGGTCTTTATATATGAAGCCCTAAATGGGCCAGGACCAAGCTACGTTGCTGACTCCCTTGTTATTTGCCTTAAAGAACACTGCGATCATCTGCTGCTGGTTTATTGTTGGTTCCCAGTAACAGCTGAAAGAAAATCAGGGATGTGGACTTTGTTTATTACCTACACCTACAGTATCTCTTCACTTCAGCCTTTAACTAGCTGTGATTTCCCTGATACAGACCTAAACTCTTTCTTTTTATACTTTGCACTGCTGTAATTATTTTAACATGTTGTATTTTACTTGACCTTCTGATTCATGACTTTACTAATATTGAGCTGTGATGCATTCTATGTACTCTATTTCATCTATTTTCTTGTTTTTAATTATATTTAAATGTCCTTTTTATGCCAAGTTGTCATGTTGGCCTCTTTATTGTTAATTCCGTCAGTTTCCATGTGAAGCACTCTGTGTGTAATTCCCTTATTATAATCACTCTGTGCTGCATCTCTTGTATGAAATGTGCAAATCATGTTTATTATTCTTAATATTATTATTAATTTCTATCAGTTTAATGTTAAAGAGGGACAATAATTTGACATCATTCTTATACTTTGCCTTTCTGGACCTGAGGGAATCAAAGAGACCTTGGTGAAGGAATATTTAGTTGCGCTACTGCTGCCAGTTTTACACATGATAATCCGTGTGTATGTGTGTGCTGTTTTGCCAGGAAACAAAAAGAGATAAACTGGGACATTCGGGGGCTTGAGGAACAGCGTTCACTGATGCAATGAGTGCTGACCCTGCAGCTTTTTCTCCAACTGTCAACCATCTTTGTGTCATTCACATATCTGCATATCCTGCAGTCTGAATAAACTACCAGATACCAGGTGGAAACATCCCAATTCTGCCCCAGAGCTTGTGATAAAAAGAGAACTGTCAACATGTTCATGACAGGCACTACAGCTTTGAGATATCCATGTTCCCGGTGGAGAACACCACATTTGTGAGTGACAGAACTAGAGAAAATAAAATGTTAAGGAATCTTTACAAACCCGTGCTTTATTCTAAATTATTCATCTGCAGTCATAATTTAGAGCAATGTTTCCCAGCGAATCCCTACGACCTCACAGAGCTGCGTGTACGCTGACAGAATCATGTTATGTTTATTTGACATAGCCCAAAGCTCCCTACGCTTCCCTCTCTGGTCAGATTTAATCCTATTTATTCACAACGTTGTATCCTTTTGTCCCGGTTTGACATTTGGAGTAAGTGAATTTGCTGGAGTTATTTTTAGTGCCACCTACTGAAATGAAGTCGTAGTACAGCGGCTGTAGTGCTGCACAAGTGCTGCATGTGTAGACTCATAACAGCACTCTAGGTAGGTTAGTGGGATAAAAAGCCATTCACTTGACTTCCTTTACTCCCACTGAAAAAGGAAAGAAATTGGTGTTATGCACAGTACCTGAGGGGAAGTGTGTGAAGAGAATAAGAGAAAAGAGACTGCATGTGTATGTGTGTGTGTGTGTGTGTGTGTGTGTGTGTGTGTGTGTGTGCAGTTGGCGTCAGACAGCGTGACTACCACAAAGAGATCTGTTTTGACTAGATTCCACAACCCTTAGTCCTTCAGACCTGTGACATTTAATCTCACTAAGACCTAATTTACTCTGTTCACTGGGTAACAACATTCCTCAGATTAACAAGCCTGCTCCGCAAGCTCTCAGCAGAGTAGACCAGTATGTACTCATCCAAGCACACAAACTGCACCCCTATGAGATAAACACGACACAAATGTTCCACTCCATTCTCATCTATGATCATCTATTGTGCTCATGGAGGTGAGAACTGTGGCAAGATTCAGCCATCCTGTGAGTGTTTGTAGGAAAAACTTCCAGGTATTGTGTGCAGTTAATTTCCATCAGTAAGGCAGGTTTCATTATAAGGATATTTGCTATGCAAATCTGAGGGAACTGTGTGTACCTTCCTTACTGCAGGCAGGTATTTTACTTCCTGGCTGCAGGGCCAAGGCAGTGTGTAATGTTTACACTGCTCTGTGACACACAGCTACTTTGTTTTGCCCACAAATTTCACGGCTCTGCAGACAATGTGAAAAAGAAAATCTGGTGAAAGTGTAAAATCGTTATGAAGTAGGCACATGTGTGATATCTCAGAGGTATCGATCAACTGTCACGTGCTGCTTGGTTCAGTGTGAATACATGTTGGGACATTGTTAGTGGAAAAAAAAGGGACTGTATCATTTTTGCGTCACCTGTGGCTTTCATGAATGCAGTATTTTCCTGTTCCTGATGTTGAATTCAAATGCTCTGTATCTTTTTCTAAGTAGAGTTGCCACCTAAAATTCATTTGGAAAATTTTAAAAACAAAATAAGGTCTGTCTTTTAAAAGACAGAACAATTTTCTAAGCTAATATCTCATGGTTACAGATGAATCACACAGCCAAGATATATGTTGGTATTGACACATATATCGGGTGATGAGTAAACACAAAATAGCTGTGCTTAAAGATCTAGTGTGTAGGATTTAGTGGCATCTAACAGTGTGGTTGCAGAAGTTAAACTTCTCCCATGTGCCGCGCATGTAAGAGAACTACAGTGGCTGACGCAAAAACACAAAAGGCCCCAGGGTTTGGTTTGGCTGTTCAGGGCTACTGTAGAAACAACATGGCAAACTCGTAGATTGTAAACATAATGGACGTAGCTACTGTGACGTCACTCATTGGTTTGAAGACCATCGTTTTGAAGCCTCAAGTTAGGTATTACGGCCGTCGCCATCTTGTTTTTTTGGAGCCAGAAGTGACCATATTTGAGCCAGAGGCTGGAGCTGTGGATCGGACTAAGAAGCAGAGAACGCTATAGGCCAGTGGTTCCCAACCGGGTGGGGGGGTCGGGGGGTCTAGAAGAGCCACAACATTAGTACTAACCCAGAAGTAGCCGACTTGGCCAGCAGAAGTCTCAAGTGCGCTTGCTGTATGGGTCCAACGTTGTGGAAGCAGCGCCGGTCATCCAGGTGGTTTCATACTGTGGAAATAAAGCCTTTTTGGCTTCATACGTCACTGAGCAACTTTCATGGGTCAGTGTTGTATCCAGGTCTCTTAGTACATTCATTGGATTGACTGGCCTCTGGAGCCAGCCTCAAGTGGCCGTTCAATGAACTGCAGTTTTTTTAACTTCTGTGTTGGCTTCATTTTTCAGCCCTGGAGGCAGCAGCTTGGGCAGACTTCATGGAAGAGAACATGTTCTGTATCAGGTCTAGATATATGTGGCTCATTTAAAGGTAATGAAAATAAAATTTTCAGGCGATCATAAACTAATAAAAACATACTTATGAATGTTATACACCATTTATGCCAGCAGATGGCCCTCAATCCTTCACACTGCACCTTTAAGATATGCTTTCATATTAATGATTTATGTAGTACAAATCAATGAATCCACATCTATTAACTGTATAAACACAATACTGTAGCCGCTCTCTTCAAATATTGTGAAATATGAAGAGGACCATTACTGTGTACCAACAGTCTTCACTTCATTAAAACCTGTCCATCATTACTCTCAATGAAATCTAATATGAAAAACCACCTGTGCCATAGATAAGTTGATTTTGTATTTAGTTGAGAAATAATGGTATAATGGTTTGCACTAATGCTCTGCTGCTTGCAATCATATCTTATCGTATCTTATGCCAAACAGAAAAACTGACTGACAGCTTCTAATCTTAAAAATATCATCAAACCGATCGCTGAGAAGAAGAGGTTTCTGTTATTTTGTCCACAGTGTGCATTAAAGGTTTAAAAATGACTTCTCTTTTTGGACACTTCCCTTTATCAAACAGTCCACTGTGTGAATATTAACCAGACATTTTTAACCACTTCACTTTTTTGATTATTGATGAACAGTTTCAGACATTTTTCTCGCATCAACTGTATTTATTGAATTATAACACAATTCCACATGCACGTACAAAAAAACCCAATAACCAATGTCAAACCAACAGAAGAGAATTTAAAAAGAAGGAGACAATGCCATCATTGCAACTTGGCTGAGAAATGTATGAATAGTAACAAAACATCTCTTTTTTCTCTCAAAAAAAGAAAGATTGAAAAAATTTTTTTTGAGCAGAAACAGCAGGCGATATTGAATTTAAAACTCCTCACATGAGATTTATTTGCTTTTTATTTGATTATTTGCAGCTTTTCAACATTTTCTGACATTTTACAGACCAACTAACGACTGAAACACTGATTAACAAATTAGTAATACATTTTTTAAAGCTTTTTTAAACCTTGGTTATTCTGTCCACAGTGTGTATGAAAGGTTTAAAAATGAAAAATATTGGAAACTTCCCTTTTTCACACAGTCCACTGTGGTGAATATTTACCAGACATTTTAACCATTAACTATTTTGATTATTAATCAACAGTTTCATACATTTTTGGAGCAAAAAAGCAGTCAGTATTGAATGTAAAACTTCTCACATTAATATTATTTTCTTTTCTTTGATCAAAATGGGCATTTTCACAATTTTCTGACAATTCATAGACTAAATGATTGATCAAAAACAATGATCAGCAGATTAAAAATAATAATAATAAAAATGTGTTAGCTGCAGCCTTTAAACTTGTCCACAATGTGTATGAAAGATTAAAAAATGAAAAATATTGAAAACTTCCCTTTATCACAAAGTCCACTGTGGTGAATATTACCCAGACATTTTGACCACTTAACTATTTCGATTATTAATTAACAGTTTCATACATCTTTTTAGCGAAAACAGCAGTCCATATTGAATGTAAAACTTCTCGTATGAATATTATTTGCTTTTCTTTGATCAAAATTGGCATTTTCACCATTTTCTGACAATTCATAGACTAAATAATTAATCAAAAACAATGATCAGCAGATTAATAATAAAAAAAAGTGTTAGCTGCAGCCTTTAGACTTCTGTCATTTTGTCCACAATGTGTATGAAAGATTATATATGAAAAATATTGGAAACTTCCCTTTATCACACAGTCCACAGTGGTGAATATTAACCAGACATTTTAACAGGTGATTTTCCATTTGAACACAGAGACGGTTTAATGTCAGAAAACGGCTCCTCTGCTCGACACATTTGATTATATTTCAACATATATCCAATCCTGTTTTATTTTATCTCAGTGTTTTAAAGGTGGTGGTGTGTATCGAGCTCCCCCCCGACAAAGAGCACCGGTGTTTTGACACCAACGGCAGCCCCGGCTCAGACACTCCAGATCCGGACTGTGCTGGTTGAGTTAGCAGGAATCCGCTCCGGGTTTTCCCTCGGCCCATGTGTGGCCCAGCTGAGGTGACTGGCAGGACTTGTTTACTGGTGGAGAGACTCGCAGAAAGAGAGACGGAAAGAGGGGGAACCTGAGGGAGAGCCACTGCTAAACGGAACGGGAATCCAAGTTTTTACACTTGACCCGTCTTTTTAAGTCTTTTTATGTTTGTTTACCTCATCGTTTTTTGACTATCGGAGACGGGATACTGACTTTGTCTGCGTGTATGTGTGTGTTTTTTTTAATTTTTAACTCTATCGCCGACACTGAAACCTCGTTTGTTTTGGATTAGCTAGCTAACGTTAGCTGTTTTTCCCCCACCAGCTAACGTTAATCTGAGAAAAAGAAACGGGCGGCGTGGTGGAGAGTTTTCTCACTTCCCTAGCAACGTGCAGGTTTAACGGAGCCGTTATTTTACCGTTTTTCTCGTCCTCCCTCCACGGTGGATGGGGGAGAAGTAACGTTTTCCTCCCCAAGTTTCCCTTCTTTGTTTTCTTTCTCCCGTTTTGTCGTTTTATGGGTGTTCATTCGTTTGCGGCGTGGTGGTCAGCGGGGGTGAAGGAGTTCAGAGGAAGGTCGTAGTGGGGAAAGCTGTGTATCGCTGCACGTTTCTCCTGCACGTAGCTGCTCGGAGGAGTTTCCTGGGATGTGCTCCCATCTGTCTTAAAAAGGGTGAGCTTCTGAGAAGATACACGCAAACAGGGGGTGATATAAAGACCTGTGGACTTCAAAGGAGAAAGCGCAAACCGTGCCAACTCCCGTTCTTGGCTCTGCGTTTGGCGATATCCATAACTTCAGCTCGTGTCTGCAGGAGGGACACGAGAGGAGGCTGCTTTTTAACGCCGTGCACAGGAGAAATACTTCTCACCAGTTGTTTCTGAAGTGGGTCTCCCCTCATTGGAGCTGTGCATTACAGAGAAATGAGCCCGGGGCCAGTGGACCTCCGCCGGGGACCTCCAAACTAGCCCCCCCTTCAATGCGTGTAGGATATTGATAATAATACTAGTTATTTCTCTCTTGATTCAGTGGAGCACCAACATTAAACAGATGAACGTGGACTGTCGCCTTCACTTATGGAAAATGAAGATCTTTACTCGCACATGTGTTGCCAGAACCCAAGATCACGTTATTTAGTGGTCTGCATTTTTTCCAGGGCTCACATATATCACCAAGTTGGCTGGGAAGATACTCATAAATTTACTACTCCCCCCCGGTTTACGGGGGGCAACGTTGACTCTACTGGACCTTAACTTTTAAGAGTTTGCTCAACACTTTTTTTTAATAATAAAAACACTTCTCCCTCAAGATTGGAGTTTTTTTTTGTTTTGTTTTTGTTTTTGTTTATGGTCGAGAAGCTGCAAGAGGAGAACTTATCTTCAAGTCAAAATGAGACGGTGGACGCTAAAGCTGCGAGCACAAATTGTGTTTTTTATCCTCGTCACCTGCATTATCTGCCAGTGTGGACTAATAAACGGAGAAAGTGAGTATTGCTTTTATGTTTTGTGTAGTTTTTCCCAAGCAGAGTTTCTGTATCATGGTCGTGGCACATGTTTAATAGGTTGGACATGCAGAAAAAAGAGCTATTTTAGTTATTTTTTAATTGTGTATTGCTTAAATAATACAGTGGATATTAATTGTACATTTGTGTGACATTATTGCATCATTATAGGAGGATAAACTCCTATAAAGTCTGATAAAAACAACATAAACACACCAAAAAGCTCCATATAGACACATGCAACTGCAACATGGATATTATTGTTTGGTTATTGTTAAAAATAAATAAGTTTAGCTCATAAAAACACGGTTTGACTCAGGAAATACCGCGACTGTGTTATTGTCTTAATTTTATCAATTAGGATGGTAATTTCAGTCACGAGACTCTCGCCTTCGCTCTGGCGCATGCGTAAAGTTTCCCACAGCGTCTAATTAAGGGGCTAGTAATTTCAGTCGTTGCGTACGCGTAGCCGCGCGCTAATAATTGATATTCCTGCGTAAATTTATTGAGTAATATCCCCGCCCCCCTCGCGCCGTCTCTTAAAGGTACACAAATGTAGCGGCCTGTGTTGGATGCGCCAGCCCCAGGGCCGGATTAGTCGCTGTAACTGGACGAGTGTGGTCTGCTGCAGCGAGTCTAAACTGGGAGTAGCAGGATTGGCCCTGTGCGCGCAGCTAGGCCTCTCATGGCGACAGACACACACCAAAAACAACACACACACGCACACACACGGGGTGCTGCTGCAGCCTGAACGTAAACAAATTAGCCGCCGACGCTAAGAAGTCTCTTTATAGGTGGTGGATTAGCCTCATTGCTCTTTAGCAGATCGCACCAAAGTATGGGCGTCTTCCTTCCTCGCCGGAGGATGTCTTTTCTGTTTGGTGCTTCTTTTTTTTTAATCAATGAATTAGGGGATTGATTGTAACATAAACAGTACCGCGATGCTTTGCCAGAGATGAAGCAGGAGATAATAATCCCGCTGTAATGACCTCGCCTTAATAATATCAGTGGAGTGATAATTTGAAATATGTTGTTTTCATCTGGAGCGATTATTGTTGGCTGCTGTTGCAATAAAGCATTCATATAACGGAGGAAAATAATCACTTTTAGTGGCCAAGCATGTGCACACACACAAGGAATCTCACTCTTTTTTTGCTTTGCTTTCAGTGTACTTACACATAAATAGACTTTAGAGGAACTTGCCAAAATACATTGTAGTGACTGTGAGTCTAAAAGTTCTCAATGGGATAAACATGACATTTAACTTTTAAAGAAGAGACATCACTTTGACCAAAGTTACAGAAATACACAGACTTGACTCTAAATTAATTTTCCCACTATGTACATGACTGCTTTGTATACTCAAGGTAAATCTAGTAACATTGTTAAAGGGTTATTTGACAGTGAATGAGAAAAGAAAAGACGACCTTATCACTTAAAGTAGATAATACTTGTGACCATGTGGTAATTTACCGGTGTTGTCTCCGTTTGAATGAATGAATGTCATGGTAAAAACAACATATTCGCTGCAGATAAAGAAAAGCCGGAACACAAGTGCACTGAAATTAATTACTGCACATTTAACTTGTTTATCAGTGGTTTAACCTTTGGCCTACATTTGCACTTTTGAGATTTGTGTTGAGAGTTTTTAGATGATGTGTTGCACAAGTCCACAAAGTGTTGCAGCGCATGTGAGTAGAGCAAGTGAGCCAAAAAAATTTGGGCAACAATGCACCTTAATTAAACCATTGATAAAATAGTGTCGTCTTTAATTTAGTGATGTTGTGGCTCTTGAAACTTTGAGCTATATCACTCAAAACGGCTCCCAGTGGCCAGCTTCAAAGGAAATGTTCTGGCTACTTTACACAGGTCATGTATGCAGACAGAACAGAGGCCCCTGAAAGGGGGTCTTATGAGACAGGGCTGCTGGTACCCCTCCTTCCTCGTCTTTATTCTTTCATTCTCTCTCTCTCTCGGGGAGTGGGGTTCATGTCATTGGCTGCCTCTGGTTCCTGATTTACTCAATTCTCTGGGAAGTGACCATATTTGGCACTCTTGAGATGTTTACGCCTGGGGGGGTGGGGTGGGAGTGAGGGGGGGCAACAACCAAAATACTTAGAATACTTTAATTCTGAATGTGCACGCTGCCTGACATCTCCACCTCAGTCATGGGAAAGAGGAAGCTGTATTGATATGTAAACCATGCTGTGGTTGTGATCGGCTGAACGCTCTCTGGAGAATGTACCAAAGCATGTGTGTTGATTCTGATTGGGCTGTTTGTCGTAGTTATCAGTAGTTTTCTGAAGTAACCGCTGAGCTGTCTCCTGGTCTAAATCGCGAAAAACAAGTTGTGCAACTGGGAGCCTTGCCCCCTTCTTGTTCCTCTCAGGCTTGTGAGCACAGCTCTGTTGGAAAGGGGTAGTGTGCTGCATGTGCGTGTGCATGTGTTGTTATGTATGCTTTCCACCGCCTGTATGCTTCTTAAACCAAGTCTGCCACACAGAGTGTAAAACCTGAAGTATCTCCCACCCTGATGATCTGAATCGAGTGTCCAAAGCAGTCTCATTTACTCATGAACTTCAGTTGAATAGTTATTCCAACTCTTCCGGTGGAGTAACATGTTGATTTGTGAAATCAGGACGACTATAGATGCCCCCTATTTGTGTGCGAGTTTGTCTGTAGCCCATTTGGATACTCAGGCGCTCTTCACTGGAGTGCACAGTGGCATTTTCCGACAATGCTGTGCATGCTGTGGAATGTGTTTGAAGTGGCCCACCATGTAGGTGCCTGTGCATGCGTCTGTGAGTGTGTGTGTGTTGTGTGCACACCAGTATCAGTATGCTCCCCAGACACCCTGTGCTGTCTGCAGGATCTCATCTCTCAGCTCCTGACCTGCCCACTTCCGGAAAATGTATGTTTTCTGTGTATCTGTGTGTGTGTATGTGTGTATTTGTGTGTGTCCGGAGGAGGTGGTCATGCATGAGAACAGTGTGTACCAGAGCGGCAGGCGCAAGAGTGGGCTGCCTGTTAGCAGTAGCCCTCGTGCCCCGAGTGGCCCCCTTGACCCACCAAACATCCAATTCATCAGATGGACAAATGGCATGATGCTTGTTGTGATGAAATAAGACAAGTTAAATGTATGAAAAGGTGTGTGACACATAAAAACAATACATGAGGTGAAGACAAAGAATGTCACGATGTGAAGCAGAGTGACCGCTCCTCT
Organism: Chaetodon striatus; assembly: GCA_029783705.1. NCBI lineage: Eukaryota > Metazoa > Chordata > Actinopteri > Chaetodontiformes > Chaetodontidae > Chaetodon > Chaetodon striatus. The sequence continues at coordinate 18,757,517 of JAPZEB010000021.1, read as the reverse complement.
ACTGAATCCAGTATTTATTGTCCTGATATTATTACCAATGACGAAAAAGAGATTCTGTTTAAATAATCATGCTTTTAAGTTTATTTGAATTCAGTTTAACCCACAGTAAAGTTAGTATTTATGAGTTCTGAGGCTTGTATTGATGTATGAGAGTTCAGATTAGATAACAGAATACAATATACAGGTTGATGTATGACAAAAACTTTTTTGTCACAGTCCCTTATACGAGAGCCGCAACGATTAGTCAATCGAAAGAAAATAAATCGCCAACTATTTTGATAATTTAATTTAATGGTTTCAGTCATTTTTCATGCTAAAATGTCAAACATTTGTGGGTTCCAGCTACTTAAATATTTGAACTGGAGCTTTTCTTTGTCATTTATAATAGTAGTTTTTGGACTGTTGGACAAAACATGACATTTGAAGCAAGTGGAAAATTGTGATGAGCATTTTCCACAATTTTTTCGATATTTCATAGACCAAATGTTTAATCAGTTAATCACTGTGAAAATAATCGGCCGGTTATTTAATAATGAAAGTAATCATTAGTTGGAGCCCTACCTTTTTCTGAAGGAGAAGATGAAGAATGTACTGTGTGAGACGTTTTACAATTGAAAGACAAACCACTGTCTGTTGAGGAGAAACAGTTTCCCTCAGACCATATTTTCCCTGTACGATCGGCTGTCCACAACCCAAAGATATCTGATAAGTTAACTAAAACATAAGACAAGAAAAGACAAGCAAATCCCCACATTTTAGAAGCAGAAACCATCAGCTGTCCTTTTTCTTTGGTTACTGTTGTATATATCAACTTTAATGGTTAAATAATTGACCAGGACTGTTCTTAATTTGTCCTGATCATGAATCAGAAACAAGAATTTTCTGTGGCCATGGTATAGTATTTAGATAATTTGATTTTCCTCCCATAATAATCATAAAGACATATTGATGTGAAGCTCAACAATGCTCATGGGTGATGGTGAGGGATGAGTACAACATGTAATACTTGGTAACACAACTTGAAGTAGGTTTAAGCAGAATAAAGATACCTGTTGCTGATAAGAAGCTGTAAACGTAGCACTGAATCCATATGATTAACTGTTTTTACTTACCATTTTAAACATAAAGTACATTCACATTCGACTTCGAATACATTTGACTGTTGCATTTTGTTCTCATACATTTCTATCAGAACAGACTTTAATGCATGTTTAATGGGCTACATACAGAATCCTGTCTTTCACAATGAAGCCATACCGCTGGTCGTTGATCGCCATTGTACGTTTCGGTCGTCCATGTTCACAGAGCCTGCAGACAATGGGGGTCATGAACTGAGGACTCCACCAGCTGCGTTTTGAGCGTTGGCCAGGAAGGCAATATGCACTGCTAAAGGAAATTAACTGTTGGGGTGCCTTTCCTAAGTGCTTCCTCCTCTGCTCTTATCTTTCCAAGTATCCTTTACAACCACTCCTTACTGGCCAATACATTTTTTTTATATTTGTGTGTGTGTGTGTGTGTGTGTGTGTGTGTGTGTGTGTGTGTGTGTTCCTGGCAGTTTTTTCCAACAGCAACACAAGTGGAAGATAAAAAACATAACCTGACCTTTTGACTCCCACAATTCACAGTTTTAGCGGCTGACAAGCAAATACATTCCTACAGTGTTTTTGCTGGTGTTTTTAGTTTTGTCTGCTTTTGACAGACACTTCAGTGCAACGTTAACATTGTTTTCATTGTATAATTGATTGAAAAGGCTGAGGGGTTATTCAAATTCAGCCTTTGGAAAGTAGAAACAATGATTATGAATTGCTGCGTTCTCATCGGTCTTTGTAAGGGGTTACCAGGGCATGCTCAAGATGTGAAGTCTATCTGTCAGGCATAATGTGTAGGCATGCTGATAGCTGATGGATAACTTTCTATCAGTTCTTTTAGCCACATATTACCTCTTATTTCAAGGTTCAGCGTTATTACTTTTTTCACTTGCTGGTCAGGCAACTGTGTCAGAAATGTACTTGCCCCGATACAAGTTTTTTATTTATCAGCAGTTATCAAACAACAGCAACACCTAAGGGGTTGTCGGCAGCATACTTAGATGCCATGCAAGGGAGATGCAGTTGGTTCTTGCTATGGCACTCCAGCAATGTTATTCAGAAACTTTGAGTGTTTTTAAAAAAGTAAAATAAAATAAAAATGCTCACTTGATCTTCATCTCATAAACTTAGTCTTTACCTGCTTTTATTTTATCACGAGTGTATGACATCTATTGCACGTCTGTCCGTCCTGAAAGAGGGATCCCTCCTCCTGAGGTTTCTACCATTTTTTCTCCTGTTAAAGGTTTTTTGGGGGGGAGTTTTTCCTTATCCGCTGTGAGGGTCCTAAGGACAGAGGGATGTCGTATGCTAATTAAAGCAAATTGTGATTTATGATATTGGGCTTTATAAATAGAATTGAATAAAAACTGAAATAAAATCGGCAAAAGCTCTC
>JAPZEB010000021.1:18727383-18747510 GCA_029783705.1 Chaetodon striatus | reverse complement strand
CTTCACTTCGTTTGTGTTTTGATCATTTGGAAAATGGAGCAAAAGAAGAGAAGCTACGAGAAGTGGACGGACGACGAAGTCCAGGCTCTTTTGAACATATTTGCCGAGGAAGAAATTCAGTGGGACTTTGAGCCGGCAACTCGAAACGACCGATTCTGGTGGAGCTAAATATAGGGCACACGCTGAAACAAATTCTTGAAAAGTTGAAGAAACTTAAGCAAGATTAAAAGAAGCTTTGGGCATTAGTAATTGTCTTTGCTAACGCCTGTCTTTTTTTCCGTGCAGATCACATGGTTTTATATGCGATGTAGTAAAACACGAGGAACAACAGGACAACTTGAGCGTCCTCCATCCTGGCGTATTGTGTCGCACAAATGATAATGCGGGCTTGTTGTTCATTGTTTATGGCGTCATCGTGCTTGTTTGGCCTTCAGCTTCAGCTGATATGAATACATTTTCTTGAACTTTGAGGTGCGGTGGAAACGCAAACCACATAGATTACCAGGAATTCTTTTTCTCAAGTAAATAAATTCCTGGAAACAAAAGTTCCTGGAAATGTTGGTGGAAAAGGGGCTCATGAATAAATTACTGAATAGCATTCATAGTCATGTTGTGGTGACAATGTAATCACCGCCTGGATTATGATCAGACACAGCGTTTCTTTGAGTTAATGAAATTCCATATTTATGTAGCGTGCCGGATTCCCAGGGAAGTGGTCGGAGTGTATAGCTGAAATACAAAATGCAGGACTGTTACACCAGAACCCAGGGTTTGCCTCCAGACCCTTGTCTGTGGTTTGGTTAAAGTTAGGGAAAGAGCGTGAGTTCAGTTATATGTTAATTAAAAGGTAATTATAACAGAATAATGCTGTATTCACTATGAGTGAATCAAGATTTTTGCAACTTGATTACGTTTATTAACGTAACGCAATGTAATTCACTCTGCATTATGATTTTCTTAAAAAATGAATTATCTGTTTCAAATTTGTCTAATATACACGTAATTTCTAGGAGACAGGGCTTCAGTTTTGCGTGATCAGTGCTCACTGGTCAGACACTTTTGCAGAAATCCTCCACAAGACTGCCAGACTGCAGCGTTGCTCACCTCCAGCAACCCTGACTGCACTCCACAGACCTCTTTTGCTTTCCCAACATGTACTATACACAGTTTTCACTGCATCCTCACCAACATTACGACAGATGGAGAGGGAGATGAAAACCACCTGCTTAACAAAAAAGAGGCTACACAAAGCACCTTCCAATTCTTCATGTGCCCACTGCAAGGCTGCGTCCACCCCTGTGCCATTTCACCCGCTGTAGTCATGAAACCAGATTGGTGAGACCACGCCTCACACAACCACTGGCTGAGCATTAAATATAATGTTTTAATTGCAGAATGTATGCTTGTATGATTTTTATTATTATTATTTTTTTAATGAACTGGTTTCTCTCTGCGCTTCAGGAGTGTTATCCATTGAACTGTGGCTTTTAGTTGATCCTTGGCAGCGATACATGTAATAACAAACCCACTAATAGCCTCGTACACGCCAGAATACATCTCTTGAGCTCTGTTTTTGTTGAAACTGAAAAACAATTAGTGCGAATCAATCGAGCTCACTCAGATTTGCGCTGGACTAATCAACCATTTTACAATTCACACACTGATTTTGAAGGACAGGTTAACAGATATTGACAAAGTATTTCTCTTAACAGCTGCAATGCAGTTTTACAGTTTTGAAAATCATTAGGAAAAGATTATTTTTAGACGAGCAAAGTAGAAAATTTCTTGGAACTGCATTGCAGATTAAAATTCACTGAAATGAGTTGCAGGTTAAAACAAATACTGAACAAAACAATTAGTGATATTCTACACAAACTGATTTTAAAATTGGGGCTGGTTCTTCACTTAAATATAGACTATTGTAGGACTCCAAATGCAAAGCTCTTAATCAGGCACAATGTTAAAAGAGAAGTTTTCTGTTAAGTTAGAACAATAGCATATAGTTTACCTTGCCTGTGTGTGTGTGTGTGTATGTGCTCTGAGAAGAAAACAACGAAGCATTTAAGTAGAGACTTAAGCACCAGTTATGGCAAAACATTAAGCTTTAAAGCATTCAGGTCAGACTGAGTTTTTCACTGTCGTTGCATAGTTGTTGACACTTGCTTTGCTGTGTGTGTGTGTGTGTGTGTGTGTGTTTGTGTGTGTGTATCACGTGCCTTTTGCTGCTGTAACAATGTTTAACCGGCCATTAGGCGTGTTGCTCTTGAAGAAAGTGAGGAAAACAGACACTTGAGGACAGACTGGAGTGAAAGGAGTGTCCCAGTGTGGCAACGCTGATACTGTAGCCTCCACCTGGGAGCAAACACTGCAGGGACCCGTGCCAAGACGGAGTGAAAAGGGACAGAGAGATGAGGAGTTTGCGCCTAGTTTACGAGCCCGCATCAAGCATTCCTAATTCACTTACAGTTAAAGGGGGCCCATATTGAATCATGCCTTGCTGTTAAATGACAGCATAATGAATGGAAGTCATTTTACAATACCGCTGCGGCCACAGGCCCTCCCCTCCCGGGACTTGTCTGTCAGAGGCTAGGTAACAGCGAGTGATTTGTTGGCCGGGGGGCCTTGTGAACGTTAACATGACGTCAGTATTCCATCCATGCCATACCTAGCATGCCCGTGGATATCCTGTACGGAAAAACCAACAGAGGAGGGCAATGATCGAAGGTCTTTGGGAATCTGCGGAGGGTTTTTGTGGAAAAACAAACAGAAGGAGGAGGGGATATTTGTCCATAATCAAAATGACTAAATGTTTATAGATAACATGTTCACGGTGCTTTGCTTCTGCATGTGTAATGATATCAAGTAAGTAGGAGAGGGGTGTTACAAGGCAGAGAGTAATGACGGCTTTCTGCAGAGTCATGTCACATTTGATTGGCTGTAGATGAATATCTGATGCTGGATGGTATTATGTGGAATTAATGCAAAACTAGGGGGCGCCATTTTGAAAACATATACACATTTCTGCAGTTTCTAATTATTTTTCTCAGGTGATATACAGAGCAGATGTCTCTGCTGCATCAGACAAAAAAATACAATTTAATTTCAGGTGGACTTTAAATGAAAAGGAGGCCCTGAAGCTGTGGGTGCAGGTCTGAGCAATGGAAAAGGTAGAGGGGAGGGAGAGATATGGAAAGAAGGAAGCAGAGAGGCAGGATGTGTGTCTGCATGTTTGTGTGTGTGTGTGAGGTTTTCCTGCAGCAGCCAGCGAGAGCCGGTGGTCTAACAGTGCAGACAAACGGGCCATTAAACTGACCTGGCCCCTCTGCTCTCCATCTCTCCAGCCTCCCCTCTGCTTCTCCCTCTTTTCCGTCTTGGTTTGTCAACTCCTCTCCCCCGTCTCTCTGTTTGCTTCTGTACCACTTTGCCTTCTCCATCGCTCAAGTTCTGCCCCCTTTTTTTTTCTTGCTCTCCCATCTCCTGCGCTTGTTAACTTGTCTCCTCACTCCTCCCTCTCTGGCTCGTAGACACACACATTCACATACGCGCACTCAAACAATCGGAGTCTCATTTCAAGGCAGTTAGAATTAAATTATTTCCTCCTCTCTGGGTGTTTTTCTTCGTTTGCATCAAATTTTGGATTCAGCTGTAGCTCGGAGTTGGCAGCCTCGCAGCGATCCAGTCAAATCAATAGGATTTGCCATGCTTGGGATGAGCTCAGTCGTCCATTCACCACACAGGGAATACCTCTACTAAACCCCTAAACTGTTTTAGCTGGAGGTAAAAACTGCTCAGTGTCAAAAGAAAGAGTTAGCACGTTGAGCTACAGCCTGGGCAGCTGTCCCATCACAGCTCTTGTACTCTCCCTTTCCTGTCTGAATCCCTCTTTGACGTGATTTTTCTGTTTCAGTCTGAATGCTGAGTGGCTAAAGCACAAACTGCAGCACTGCAAGAAGCAGGTTAGGATTGGAAATATAGCTTCACAGCCATTGTAGAGGTCTGGAGCAGGCAGACAGGCCGCTTTGGAACGAGAAAGAAAGCCGTATGGGATTGAAGAAGCCGATTTGGCAGAGCCGTCAGGCAGGCGTAGCTCGTCCAGCCTCGTGTGGAGATCTGGTTTGTGGGTCGGAGCTCTGGTGGGGCCGGGCCCTGCAGCTGCTGCCGTGTGGCTGCAAGTCAAGCAGGGGAACCGAGCCCCGGCTGCCTCCCTCTCAGGCCGAGGCTCACCACACCAAGACGCTGCTCTGCTCTCCACTCGCTAACGTGGGAAGATGAAAAGGAACATCAGATGTTTTTTGTATTACTCACTCTGGTGTGTGTGTGTGTGTGCTGTCTGTCTGTCTTGCACTATATCTTCGGCACAGTCCAGCCTGCAGTTGATTACCTGCTCTTGTTTCATAGTCTTCTGTCTGTTCCCAAATGCTTCGACTATGTCAGGAATGCTGCTCCCCCCCAACATGCGTTTTATTTGTTTGGAGCACCACCTGGTTTAGCTGTTTTGTAAGGCGTGGCCAGAATTTTTCAGACTTTTTTTTCTCTTTTGGTTTGTGTATTACCAGCTATCCAATTATTTTCTAGACAGGGAACATGTTGGTTGCAATCGGTCATGGAATAATGCGGAAAGACTGAATAGATCAGTGTGATTGTATGTGTGTGTGTGTGTGTGTGTATCTGTCACGGCGAACATGTCAGGTTCCATTTACTTGCAGATGCAGTTTGCATCAGCGGTCTGCATTTTAAATTCTTTCATGCGACTTTCTTTTCAAAAGGTTAAATTGCCCCGTGCTGTGCTGCAGAAGCATTTGAGGCAGAGGGAAGGAGAGAGGGCTGGAAAAGGAATGAGGAACTGAGCAGTGAGGGAAAAACCTCAGATACAAAGACAATGAACATCTTATCTGCTTTACATATGGACTGAGGATATTACATTCTTGGCCTTTGTTTGCTGGTTTGGAGTATGGAGTCAGAGCATGGAGACAGGCTAGCAGTCTCTAAGGTCGCCAGATAAAGTGTGTTTTATTATCTTGGAAATTATGGGCAAGTTTGAGCCCTTCTGTTAACCCCTTGTTCTGTTTTTGTTTGTGAAAGAGGCAGCTTGAAAGATCTTAAGAGTCTCAGTCATCTTATTTCATATCAATCTTAGATGTAAGATGGACATGAGACATGTTTCACTGTCAGACTGCGTGTACCCAGACAGTGGATATTTGGTGTTTGGTTTGGTGGACATGGACTCCGGGGGGATCAGTTCCTATCAGGTACCCTGTCACTCTAGGAGGATGTCAAACAGGGCCGTCTACACACATGCTGCTCTTGTTCCCTCTGCCTGCTTTTCCTCCACTTTGCCTCAACACCTCACCTTTCTCTCCTCCCTCTCAGCAGCCTTGAGCCCAAGGTCGAGCCAAGCTTGGTGGAAGTAGAAAATAGTGAGTCATTGTTTTTGAAAACAAGTGACAGTGACCCGGCACCTCAGCACCTTTCTCTCTGTTTATATTTCAACTCTTTGTCTCCCTCTGTCTGTACCTATCCCTCCTCTTCTTCCTCCATCCCTCCCTCCCTCCCTCTCTCCTCTGCCAGTGCCGGAAGGTAGATGGAAGGAGGCGAGCCAAAGTCACCAGTGTGATCTGATTTAGGCCTCTCTTTTCTTGGCCAGCCATCTGACAGCGCAGGGCCTGCATGTTGCTCTTTTCTACCCGCTTCAATCTGCCACGGCCTGGCCCGGTGCCACAGCTGTAACGGGACCCAGCGTTGTGTATAAATAGGCTAGGCCAGCTCCCCTTGCCATGCTCCTCAATGGGAAGCTGAGGCAATGAAGGAACAGGTGCTCCAACCCACACACTCCCTCTCTGCGCTCCGTTTTCCTTCCCAAGCGCACCCCCCCACCTTTATCTGATGTCCTCAAATGTGGAAGTACAGGTCAGTCACGATGCACGTGTTCGCTGCGCTCACTTGTAGTATCACTTGGTCGTTGTCCCCTCAGAAGATTTCCTCTTGAAAGTATTTCCTGTGTGGTTTAATGTAATGGCGCGCTGAGCTTATTTCCACTCTTCAAACTGCCCCCCTCTCGGTCTTTCCCTGGCTCACGTACTGTTATTTTGGTCCTCGACTCTCTTTGTTTTGGAGGTACAAGTTGGTACATGTTAATCAAAATGCCTCTCATGCAATTTCTCAGCATCATTTTTCACTGTAGAAGCCACAGCTTGGCAGTGGGCGCACGGGGAGCTGGCTTTACTTCTCAGGACTTTCCACAGCTATATTAACAAACAAATGCATTTTTCCACTGGCAGTCCACTTGGCACAGGGGCAGCATATTCTCTCTCCCGGGGTTTGTTCAGCAACTGAGCTGTTGACAAATCTATAATCAGCAGATCACCTCATCGGGGGCAACGTGCGTCTAAGCTGACAGAGAGAGGAAACTTCTCACAGTCCAGAGTTAGCTGCCACCTGGTTTCATGCTAGACAGGTCTGGTTTCACGCTAAGCTAACGTGCGGGTGCCCTCTGCTACAGTGAAAGGCAGAGGCAGGTTGGTCCCCGGGCCACAGAGGGCTCCACTCTCACCTTCTAAAACTGCCACTGTGATCCACTTTCTCACTGCCAGCCAGCTACTGTTAGTTGATGCATATTAAATTCTCTGCAGGGAGCACAACTCTAAAAATAAGAGAAGAATCTGTCTGAAATTGTAGCTACACTATAACGGAGGCTGCAGCTGTGGGTGCTCACTGAATAGTGGAGATGGCAGTTTCTGTCAGAGATCGCCGTTACATCGGTATGACCTCAGTTGCACCGGTCATGCTCAAGTAAGCTGTATTTGAGTATTACAGTGAGCTGTAATTATGGCGAGCTTATTCTGTGAGCTAATTCTGCTCCATATTTGACAAGGAGAGGGAGTAAAGATGTGAAAGAGACAGATGATGACGAGCTAAAATGGCAGGGAGCTGAAGTGGAATTTGCCAATATTTCTGCCGTTTAACAGATGTCTCTAGAGTAACATAGAATGAGTGCAAATTGAAAAAATGTTTGCTTTTTTTGATCACACTCATGACAAACAGCCAACACATGTGATTTAGAGCCGCCCTGGACGATATTCCTATGATCTAAGCGATATCTGTGAGAAAAAGAAGTGAAAGGAGAGAGTTTAGACTTATGATCACAGTGTCGCAAGCACGCTGCATAAACCGCAATCTTCCTTTCCACAAAGCCTTGATTTACAGTGTTGTAAAATCTAAATCATCATTATATTTTTCTTAGGCTTCATCTTTATGAATACATTTTTGTTTTTAAATGCATAACTGTTGCTACATTTACGCCTAGGGTCCACATCAATCTGGCGTTTGGGAACCCCTGAAGTTGCTGTTGACCTTTTCTTAGTTTGAAAACGGTTGGATTTTAGTCAGACACCGCAGACACCCACGTTCGCTTCCCGATCAGGTCAAAACATACCTTTTGTGAGTCAGTCCTTCTTGTGTAAGTATTCCTTTCCCATTGCCATGACTCCCCCCAGCAATGGCTAATGCTCTTGGCCTGTAGCGCTCCAAAATGTTGCTGTCTTAGCAAAGACATATCTGGTCTTACACCTCGCCATCTCTGTAGTATTTTCTGGTACTAAGCAACCAACTGCAGAGGAGACAATCTACTTCCTGTCTACATTAGTACGCTCATGCCCAGTGTTCGTGAATGGTCACAAGACATTTGTAGGCATGTTAATGTCACAGAGAATGATTCTGAAACTGTGCTAAAAAGCTTGTGAGCACAGAGATTGTACACAAAAATGTCCTCGTGTGGATGTGTCCTTAGTTCCCACCATATAACTTTTTCACACTGTGGCAGAAGTGCATCCGCAGCATTTAGGTTTTCTGTGGGAATGTGAGCCAGGACACGCAGAAAGTTCATCTATTTTCAGAATGGCACCTTATAATCAAAATCCGCTCTGTTGCCAAGTAGATTAAAAGTACTGGAATGTTTTGGGACATTGTTGGAGTAATTTTTACATCTTAGTTTCAAATTACAAACTTGCACATGGCGGAAAGCAGAAGGACTGAGCAGATTATACATAAACTGTGTCACTGTACAGTACTCACACAGCATGGACTATTACTATTTACGTTGTGCTCTGAAAGGGGCTGTGTGTGAGCAAGGAGGGTATGCCGAAATATTATAATCAAAATCTGTTAGAGCCACTGGACTAAATAAGTTGTGGCAACGTTAGTGCTAAAGTTTAATTTTAGGGCTGAACAATCTCTCGTTTCAGCATCAACATTGCAATGTAAGTATGTGCTGTAGTCACGTGCGTACATGGCAGTGTAACAAGGCAAGTTAGACTCACCATCGTAAACCAGGGAAGCATTTTAGTGGTTGACAGAAAAAGAAAACGATCAAAATTAACTTTTATGACTAATCTGGAAAGTAAACAGTCAGCCCCTCTGATAAATAACATAATTTAGCCTCATTAAATTACAATTTGGTTACTGGTTTCACATGCATGCTCTCTCTGCACAACAGTCATTCTCAGTACAGACTAAAGGTCTTCAGCAGAGTTTGGAAAACTGCTTATAACTGTTGATTTTTTTTTTTAATTTAACAATCTGCACTGTGAAAAAATAGACATTTCAGTATTGTTTTTTCCAAGTATTGTTAGTCCTATCCAGTCCTGGCATATTTCACTATGCTCTGCTGTCTGTGTATGGAGTATAGGCCACGATTAATGGTGGTCACATCCTTTTAAAATAACATTAAAGCATACCTACTGTAGCTGCGGCCTTCACTGGAGCAGTTTGGGTAATTTATTCAGTTACTCTTAAAGCACAAATGTGTGAAAAGACCTCATAACTATTCAAGCAGCACACTCAGTGACAAATGTCTAGACGGTGTCTTTTTAGACGTGTTATCAAGAGAAGTGACATCTCTGAGGATGCAGTTCCTCAACATGTCTCTGTAAAAATTTAAAAAGGAATTTGTTAATCTCCTATTGAGGACTTAAACTCATTCACCTCGCTCCATCTCCGAGCTTTTTTCCTCCGCTGTTTCTGTTTGTCTGACACCCCGCTATACCTCCCTACTTCCTCCTCCTCTTCTCATTCCTGCTGCCAAATTAAGTGTCAAACAGACAGGGAAGGCGGGTGGATGGCCCACATTTCTCCTATAGAGATCCACAGTATGGTACAGTACGTTCCAGTCTGTGCTCTGTTATTCCATTCTCTGCTCCGATACAGACCTCGCCCCCCTCCCCTGCCCCGCGGGCTCATTAGTGGCTGATTGGGTTGTTATTGTAATTAAGAGCTCCTGTACAGCCAGTGAGAGCACCAAGCTGTCTGCTTATGGGTGGTCCTCAGTGGGAGGGTAGGCTTTAGAGGGGTCACGGTCATTGTCCACCAAACCCCCCACGTACACAGTGTCTACCAGGTTGTTTTTTTACATGAAGCTCTGTTTAAGTGAGTCAAAATGCAAATTAAAACAGTTCACAGTATAGTCTTTGCGTCAGAGCGATTGACAATTTTTTCTTTAGGTGACAAAAAAATGAAAGATGGCGCAGCAGGTGTCTTCCTCTGTTTCTTTTCCCCTTCGTTTCCGATCATACATCCAGTCATCAGCTCAGTTTGTTTAGTATTTTATGATACAGGTGATGATTGGTTATTGTTTGTGGTCAATAGGTAGCAACTCTCCCCCTTGTCCTCTCCCCCCGGTGAGGCCATGTGTGTGTGTGTTGCTTGTCATGTAACAGTGGTCCATAGCGGCCCTCCATTCATGCATGTGATTACCAACCGTCCTGTAGGTCCCTTACGTCACCCTGCGTTCCTGCCTGGGCTCAGGTTACACTTTCGCCCCGCTCACTCCCTCCCATCATTTCCCTGCCCCCCCTTCACCCCTTTTTCCTCCCCCCACCTCTTTTGCCCACGACCCGTTTCCCTCTGACTCAATCTCCCTATTCGCGCTCTTTGCCTCTCCTGTCCCCCTGCTCCTAAACCTGGGAGGAGAGAGGGAGGAGATGGCTCATTATTTTAAAGACACAGTGGCTCTCGCAGCCAACCCCCGGCTGCATAACAACCCTTCCTCCACTCCTTTACTCTCCCTCCTCCTCCTCCCCTCTTCCCCATCTGCCCCCCGATGACCCACGCCTCCCCACCCTCACTCCTGCCCCCCCTCTTTCTCCTTCCTGACAGTTGAAAACAAGACTCCATTTTGCGGAGGGAGCTCCCACCAGCACCATGTACTGCTTCCCCTCATGGCCCACTAACATTTCTTTGTGTCAATAAAGCGTCTCCAACAGGAGATGTGACATACGTGCTAGCCTGTTAGCACGCCGTGTGAAGAGACAGGCCTCATCTCCAGTAATTCCTTACTTGCCATGTGAAAAATATATTAAAGTGAGAAGGTCATGTTTATGTCCTCTTGGTGTTTTCTTGAAGATCACTGTGGGCAGAGGTGAGTTGCACCCTGGCCCTGTTGGTGTTGCGTAACGTAGTTTGTTATGTTGTCGTGTTGCACAATAGGTATCCGGTTAGTGCTGCAGGCTGACAGCGAGTGGGTGGCCTGTAGGCCTGTTTGATGTGTCCAGGAGATAAGGCAGGAGGGGCAGAGAGGTGTAAGGTTGCTGTTATCACTGGGAATAACACCAACTGCCACATAGTGGAGGAAGAAGTGTGTTTTTGTGTTTTGGTTTCTGATACAGTATGTGTCTAATAAAGAGGGTGCGGCCAGGGCAAAGTGGCTAGCTAGTGTGAATGGGTAGCTGTTGTTGTTTCAAACTCAGCTTTATCTGATGAGATGCATAACAGCTGAAATGGCTTTATTGTCTTATTTTATGAGTTGTTTTTGGCTGCTGGCAAGGCTGGCTGCAGGAGGAAGTGTGCAAAGTTGAGCCAGCTTTGGCCACGTCCGCACTAACGTGAATACTCCATGTAAATGTTTTCTGTCCAAACTAGTGTTATCAGATTGTTTTTGTAGTGATGGAAATAATTTCAGTACATGATGAATGATGGACAGTGCCCACTTGTTGCTGTCTGGCCTAGTTGACCATGAAAGGATGGAAATGGTTTTTCTCAGTGCTAAAAATGTCAGAGCAACGAAAAGTGGGAAGTACTCAATATGATTTTATATTTGTATTTTATTTAACTAAGGATTATTTTCATTGTTAATTAAGCTATCGGTTATTTTCTCAATTAATCAGTCCGTCGTTCGGTCTATAAAATGTCAGGACGTGATGAAAAATGTCGGATCAGTTTCCATAAGATCAAGATGACGTCCTTGAGTGTCTTGTTTTGTCCACAGTCTAAAGATGTTCAGTTTACTGTCATAGAGGAGTAAAGAAACAAAAAAAAAAATCACATTTAAGAAGCTAAAATACAAGTGTTCAGACTTTTTTTTCTTAAAGAAATTGCTGAAACTGATAAATCAATTATCAGGTTAGTTGCCAATAACTCAGTAGCTGGCAACTAATCATGTAGTTGTTGCAGCTCTTGACTTAATTAAAGAACTCTTGCTGATTAGAAAAGAATTGACGTAGTACGTTTGCAAAGACAAAGACTGGTTTAAAATTCCAGTAAACTGGTGGCGTCCTAGGTCGAAGCTCTGCTACCTTGTTTCGGACATTGGGATATAAGGGGCCGTACACATGCCGCGTCTTTAACCGCCTGGAAAATGCATGGTTGGGCACAGAGGGCTACTTTTGTGCCAGCTTTCAAGAGCACAGCAGCAGGTTGCGGCATGGTACCATACCTTACCTAAAATCCAGAGTGCAGAGCTGATCTTCCTTCAGGTGCTGTTTATAGGTGTGTAGACCTATCGTCCGTAGTACTAATGTAAAACTTTGATAGCTTTGCACTAAAACGATCAATTTCCCCTCCATATTTATCACAGACTGATATTTACATAAGAAGGGGACGATATCTCTCGGCTGTGATTGGTTCTTCCTCGTCACGTGACATGTAGTGTGCGCTGCTGCGTTGAGTTGAGTTGTGTTGAGCTCAGTTTATCTCAAAGCGCAGCCGTCACGCCCTGAAAAATGGGCATCTGGTAACTCCTGCGCGCAGCGACAGCATTGCTGTGGTGTTTAAGCGTGCCTGCTACGCCTCTACATTGAAAACAATTAATTTAAAGGCACAAAAAATACAGCAGGTGTACGGCCCCCAAATGTTTTCAGTCAATCTGGGGTATCTGTGTCAAGTGTTGCATCACTTATATCTGATGTATTTGCACAATTCAGTCCTATTTGTAAGCATCTTTATACACTTTAATTTAGGGATGCATGATCTTGGATTTTTTGCTGAGATGTAACAACTCATTTGACCGATAACTGATACTGATATTGATATATATCAGTATCAGTATATTGATATATATTGATATTTTCCTCCTTACCTATTTTAGTGATAGTCAAGTCTCTCCTGTAGTGGAATGAACATCATATTGTGCATGTATACTCTTCTCATAATGGCCCACCAGCAGATGAAGAAATACAGTGCTATTCAATATATGTAATAGTCATTCATTGTGCATAAAAAGAAAAAGTATGTTGGCTGATTCTGATAGTTTAATGCCAATATTGGCTGATATGGATGACGCCCCGATATTATTGTGCATCCCTACTTCAGTTCAGTTTGAAATTCTTGGTAAGGCTTCATCCTAATGATGTTTGTGTGCACTGCTGCTAACATATCACTGTGAACAGCTGTTGCTCTTATATGTAGGTTTGTCCTGTTGTGGGGGCGTAGTGCAGCCTGACCTCGCTCTACTGTAGGTATCAGTATTGTCCTGGAGTTGCTGGTGGGTCACCGTGACCAGTATGACGACATTTGGATGTCCGGTTAGCTACTGGTTGATCAGAGTGAGACTGAATGAATAACAGCATGGCTGCGCTTATGTACAGAGGAGTAAAGTTGATAGCCACTGTTTAATATCTCACCTGCACAATTCCTTTTTTCTGGAAGGTTTTGTCACCATGTCAAACATGATAACTGTTATCAACATACCTGCCTATGTTTCATTACTCTTTTGTTAGGTGTCCTGCAGAGGCAAATAAGATTTTGACATTCAGTCTTGGTATCGTGTGTATGCTTCTCTTCAGTCAGAATGTTTTTGGATAATAGACGAGTCAATTGTGAAGCTCATTTATTTTAATCTGATTTATTTATTTGTTTGCCGTTATCAGACACATTCACAGAAAAACAGTCAAGAAATAATTGACACACTCTTGCTTGAAATAATGTGAAACACTGATGCCTTGCATGGGTGTTTAAATTTTAATTTGATTTATTTATTTTTTGCCCTGATCCAGACATTTTTCTATAAGGGTGGCACTTTGCAAACTTGTGACAATTTGATATCTTAGTTCAACTTTTTTCACTCTGACAAATTTCCACACCTGAGTCACTCCCCTGTTACGTGCTGCTGTAGTAAACAACACTGTTTTATTTGGCACTGTAGTGATGACAGGCTTTATTGGCTCCTGTCCATCACAAGAAGTCACTTAAACCATTCCATTGACGTGCTGCTGGTCAGAGTTTGTACCTGGATTGTTGACGTTTGTCTCGCTAACCATTAACAGAATGGGAAGTTAATAGGTAGCTTACACCTGGGAAATGACGACAGTCAATAACAACTCAATAAAACCAAGTCGTCCACTGCAATGAATTCTGACTTTTCTCTTTTTAAGATGCATGTTGTGGTGCAGTCAATTACGTTTTTGTGTGTGCAAAGTGGTAGAGGGGGTTGTGCGTGATAAATGGGCAGAGTATCAAAAGGTGGCGAGCAGATGGGGTTCACACCATTAAGATGCATGAAAGACACTTACACACGGAGTGTGATTAGCAGGTGTGTGTCTCTATCATCGATTTGAAAGCAGCAGACTACATGGAGACCATTAGATCGCGTCTGTGATAAGAGGCTCATTTTACTCTACGTGCATGAGCTCAGGACCCTTTTCAGTCATTTTGTTTTTACAAATTGAACGTGTATTGATGACAGATATTCACATTTGATTAACAGAACGATTAAATGCCAAATCTGATTAGTTTCCTGCTTTTTTTTTTGAACAGTTTGTGTTTCTTTTCACTCAGCCTTCTTTCCTCGTCCTCTGTGTTGGAACCGTAATCCGGTAAATGACTCACAGACGTAGCCTAATGTTTGTTTCTCGTAGCGGAAACAAGTTCGTAACGTTTCATTAACAACTTGCATTTAAATCCAATCTTCTCACATGTTGGTTATCATCAATAACCATCTGTTTTGGGCCGTTACGGCTGCTTGTATGGTTGATTCAAATTAGTATTATATGTCTCACCGCTGCCAGTGTGGCTAATGAGTGTGCTCGCTGAGAGTATATGGGTGTGTCAGCACCGCAGAATTTGTGTGCGCATTTATGCAAATATACCTTTCATTTAACGCTGTGTTCAAACATCATGCGTCGCGTCACCGCATCAAGCAATAAATCATATCTCTTCCACTTTAGACAGCAAGTCTGTTCACATGAGCTGACATGTGCTTTGTCTCGGTGCTGACGGACAAGCGTGTTCATATTTTTGGGGTGATATGGCGGAGAAGCATCCCACCCAACCTGTATGACCATTCCTGTTGTTTTTGTTGAGGGCAGTTCATACAGAGGTGAAGTTTGGAGGAAAATGGTTGCACTGCTTTGATAACATGTGTGAGCCCTATTGTTGTTCTGTTCGATCTGGGAACTTGAATCTGTTTTTGTAAAAGATAAAATAAAAGTTGTTAAGCTTATTGATATAATGGCAACAATAGAAATATTTTAATTGTATCTACCGTCTTATATTATTTAAACTATGACGCATCCTTCCCTCCTCCTTCCTTTAACTCATGAGGAAAACACTGGAAATGTGTATCTTATTATTTGTCGTGAGCAACAGCAGCATGCCGTCTCTCTCTCTCTGTACATCTCCTTAAGTAACTGTCCCCTAATGAATTCTCCACTCCTCTGATGTGTGTGTGTGAGTAAGTGTGTGTGCATGCATTTCCCGGTCCAAATGTGGGCTTGTGTGTGTGCCAGTGTGCAGCAGCTAAAGAGTATGAATGAGCATGGATAAGCATTTTGCTTCCAGGCTTCATTTCTGTTAACCCCTTCATGTCTGCTTCATTCACATCAGACAGTGCCATACAGTAATTTCCTCTCTAGGGGAATAATGCTGGAGCCAATGAGAAGGGAGACCATGTGTGTGTGAGAGAGGGAGAGAGGGAGGGAGAGAGTGCTTGCGGCCAGTCAGATTGTAGAGGGGACTTTAGCAAGGCTGTTTCATGAATGGCTCTGCTCTACTTAATGCAGATCACTGGTGGTTTCATGGCTTAAATAGGAAAAAGACGGATCTGTTGATGTTCATATCCGCTTGTTTTGATACCGTAGCGAATCGATGAGGACTCTTTTTGCCTGTTTGGTCTGTTACTGTACGCCACCGTTAAGGAATGACACGTCTCTCCATTCATACTGTGATGTGCTCTCATCGATGATAGTACACAAAGTATGCTAAAAAAAACAATGAATCAGTTAATTTGTCGATCAATAGAAAAATAACCAACTTCTTCCACTATTTGGACGATTAATCTTTAAGTATTTTTTCAGAAGAACTACCAAACATACCTGATAACATCTTCTTAATTCTATGGATTTGATGCTTAACTTTATCTAATGTGACGAACTTGCAATTTAATGGCAAACAGTATTTCACCTATATTATTGTCAGTATTTTCTTTTATTGACTAAACAGTTAATTTATTAGCAAAATACAACATAACACTGAATTTATGCTGCATTCATGTGCCTCTCGGATGGTCCTATTTCCTGAGTTGGGAAGTCGTTCTTCTGTGTTCATGAGCTTTAAGATGTAATGTGGAAACAACATACACACTACAGAGAAAATGTGTTGTATCTGATCGTTCAGAGCGTTTTAACAACGCCTTAATGACACTGCTGCACCAGTACATACCCTACAACTACTAAAATATTGCTCTACCTGACTACTGCTAATAAATAACTTTCCACTCTACGCGGTAATGCTTACAACCTTATACAATTTTACAAATTACATGTGTGAAACAAAATGACATGCAATATGTGACTAAAAATACAGTTAATTACAATCAACCGAACATTTCATTATTCCAGGGCTAATTGCTTTAGTTTTAGCAAAGTGTTCCTAACAACCTGGCAACTTGGTGTAAATACACATTTGCTGATGTGCTCTGGAACTGTAGTCTAATATAAAAGTGTTTTAGCAGAGCTATGTCAGGTGTAAATTTATTTTTAATGAATAAATGAGAGGCAGGGAAAAGCTCAAAAAAGATAAAGTAAACATTAACCAAAATTCTTGGATGGACTTTTTCAAAGCACTTGTGTTTTATGACTGGCTCATTATTGTTTTGTGACATCTCCCTCCCTCTTTATCTGTTTAGTTTGCCAGAGTAAGGACATCCGGAACAATGTGACCAACCTCCAGTCGCTGGAGAACTGCACCATCATCGAGGGCCACCTGAAGATTCTGCTCATGTTTAAGACCAAGGCCGAGGACTTCCGGGGTCTCAGCTTCCCGAAGCTGCGAGTTGTGACTGACTATGTGCTGCTGTTCAGGGTCTACGGCCTTGAAGCCCTCGGCGATCTCTTCCCCAACCTGACGGTGATCCGCGGAAACAACCTCTTCTTCAACTACGCTCTTGTGATTTATGAGATGCTGCAGCTGAAGGAGGTGGGCCTGCACAGCCTCATGAATATCACCCGGGGCGCCGTGAGGATCGAGAAGAATCCGGACCTGTGCTACCTTGCCACCCTGGACTGGTCCAAGATCCTGGACTCGGTGGAGGACAACTTCATCGTGGCCAATAAGAATGACAGAGAGTGTGGAGATGTGTGTCCCGGCACGGCTCAAGGTCAGACCATCTGCCCGCAGAACACCATCAACGGACACTTCAGGGGACGATGCTGGTCACAGAACCACTGCCAGAGAAGTAAGTGTATATGTCTTAATGTGCTTTTAACAGTGGCCCATCGTGTTTGTTTTTCCTCATACGCTCCTGCATTTTTAGATTCAGTGTGACTTACAAGCAAGGATCATTATCAGTGACTTTCATTGCAGATAACCGTCCATAAATCTGCTTATAAGTCATGGGAAAAGACGCTCCTTATAACCCCAGAACTGGCCTCAGAATCAAAGTTTTCCTCATTCTGAAAACTCTGCGTACATCCTTGGGTGTAATTTGGGTCTAATTTGTCCAAATGTAAAATAATACACAGTTAAACCAAGGGCTCAAGTTGTAGCCTTCAGCTAACTAACTGACTCTATGGCATCATTACACTTCCTGTTTACAACCCCAGCAGTTGCATCAAATTTTCCTGAGGGTTGAACGGTGTCAGGTGTTAAAACCAGCCTACAAAAAAGACTAAATATAGGAGTATGGAGCAGTGGAAAAATCTCCATATTGACTGGCTGGTGTGTACAGACATGATAGTATAGCACCTTTCCAGAATCCATCACGCTGCTCATTGTGAAGTGGTCCATTGAGACACATAATGAGAAAATGCACTGGAGATTTTTTTTCCTCCCAGAAATCAATTGAGACGACTGATGTTTTCATTCCAAATGGTTTATGTAATGATTTTCATGATGCGTAGGGTTGCTCCTAATATCAGAAGCCAGGGGTCGTGGACTCCCTCTGATTAGCATTCATTGACTGGAGCATTGTGGGCAAGTGATCTGTAATTACAGGCTCGGGATCTGCTTGATGTGTGAAATGACTCAACTGCATTGTTGAGTCAGGGAACTGCAAGCTCAAAGGTAGGCATTATAGGAAGAGAAATGCAGTGAACAGAAGAGGGTTAAAACAAGAGAGCTGATGGACAGGAATAAACGGTATAGTACACTTGTTTGTTAAAAATTGTACAGATTTTCTCTCCTTTTGGTAGAAACGAGCTGTGGGTTTGCTTGGTGCTGCAGCCAGCTGCCAGTATGTCGGCCAGTCAGTCAGTCAGTCTTTCCTCTCCTACCATAAACACAGAGAATGGCTTCTATTGTAAGACACACAGAGAGAATGCTTATTATTTTTTTAAGGCGATTATAGCTTGTGTTGTTTTTTCTCCTCTGTCTCTGTGTCTGACAAAAAGGCTTGCGTTCAAAGCATAACGACCTCGGCCATGTTTATACTTTAACATTGACTGTTGCAGCCCGCATATAATGTTGGCTCCTCGATTTTCTGCCAGGTCTCACTGTCGGGAAAGTAATACAGGAAATAGCTCTCTTTGTGTCTCAGCCTATGTCTCTACACACACACGCAAACACACACACATTGCCCTAGAGTTTTGACTTCGACAAGGTGTACAGGATTCAATTTGTTTTAATGGTGTGGGTAAATCAATTTTAGCATTACAGATGAAGAGCAATGACACACCAGATTGTGTTGTCCAGGACTCCAGGTGTCGGAAAACTTTCTTTAAAAAGTTTCTGATGAGAAAAATTTGCCCTTCCTAAGTCCCACCCCGTTTCACTCTGCTCCAATAGCAGTTGAGCACGCTGAAACATGGCAGAACCTTAGTCAGTTCTCATTCACAGTATCTGTTTTGATGTCTCACCGTGGGACATGCCTCCCTGCGTATCCCATAGTGCGACATCTTACTCATGCTACTCTGAGAACCGGGTTTACGCATGTAACCTAAAGTTTTCCACTTTTCTGTTTTGAGACAGTAAAAAAGATATGGTTGGGGGACATTTTTAAAATCTTTATGGACCCATTACACTGTAAATAGTCACATCCTTTGTTAGCCACTGTTAGCAAAATACCAGCTAATTAGCTAGCTAATGTATAGCCACATCGAGAGGAGTTAGCCTAATGTCAGATCAACGCTTCAGCCGGGTTTGCTTCCTCATTATTTATGTGGAAACATTAAAATGTTTTTGAAAAGGACAGACAGGTTGGTTGCTGACTTAGTTTTAAAATGACATGAATTATTATCAGCCAGAAAAGATCAAGGCTAATGTCCCTTTGTGCGACCCCAAAATAACTACTGTAACTTTCTACAGTTAAGGGAGACTAATGTAAAATTGGACACATACCTGGCCGTGCTGGAGCAATGCTGACTGATAGTCATCCGCTTTCTCTGCTTTGTGTTGTTTTACCTTGTTCATAAAAGCTAACATTGTGAATGTATCCTTCCACCTCATTCTGTAGTCCTTGCTGTCTACCATTTGAGGCTTCATTGCCTGACGTCTAATAAACACTGCAGCACCTGGCTAAGGGCAACTGGTGTTGCCTCTGTTGTTTCTCTTTGTCAAGCTTATCCAGACACAGTAACTGCGGGGGCGGGACATAGGATCGGTCAATTCAGAGCGCAAAAATTCTAATGTAAGGCAGATGAAAAGAAGAGCAGTTGCCGCTGATATTTGTCTTTACCTGGGTCTGTTTTTATCAAAGAAAAAGTTAGATATCCTTCATTTTTTCTCCAGCTCGCAAACTTCTAAACTTATATAGAATCAAAAGGTATCATCAAAACTGACCGAAAAATACTAAATTAAATTTAAGAGAGCACTTCTAAATTGTTTAAAAGGAGATGTTAAATGATTGCAGTACAGGACAGAGGTGAGCACAAATCTGTCTGGGACATGTTTTGAAGTAGCTGCTCTGAATGAATTATAACATTAACTGAAGCAGTGTGTATAATCCAGAAGTGGTGGTCATTTTAGCCTTTTATGTGCATTTTATTTGAACATTTGACAAAAGGTTACACCACTGTTTTTTCTTTTCCTTTTTCCCCTTTCCGCACATATTCACTGTCTGCTACTAAATTACCTCTGAGAACTTTTTCTGCTCCTGTGTAGAGTAAGTGTTAATCTTACAAGTTTGATAACTACGAGCCGTGGACTCGATTTCAAAGACAAACTCCCCGACCATTAACAAAAAGAATGTCGGCTGATAAACACAAGTGGGTGCACAGTACATCAAACAACTTGTCGTACATGTGCGTTCATGTCTCCTTCGCTGCGGATAGGCCAGGGGAGCAGGCATGACGCTGTGCTCTGCGTCACGTGACGGGCTCCAGTTTAGTCAAGAGCTGTGTGTCAAAGCAGGAGCCATTTCTAGAACATGATGCAATGGCTGTCTGCCCCCGCGGCGGGGGGAGTGTGTGTGTGTGTGTGTGTGTGTGT
>JAPZEB010000021.1:18694217-18704989 GCA_029783705.1 Chaetodon striatus | reverse complement strand
TGTGGTGACCGAGTCAGCTGAAGGGGATCGATGTCCGTTTTCGGTCCTCGCCAATCAATGAGCTGGACTTTCCTCATATTTTTTTTCTTCCTGGTCAGTGGTCGTTTTGGGCAAAACCCCCCCTAAACAAGCAGCTGTTGTAACTGCATGAAAGTGAATCGAACCAAATGAAGGTGTGAAAATTTTCGGCATTCCCTGCCCAATCACACCGAGTCCCACAGACTATCCTGGTGTGAATGCGCCCTAAGTCATAGGACACAGCGCTCTCACCTGATACCCTCTAAGATTCGAGTCCTGTCCACCATGGGTTTCCTGGTAGTGGGGACATTTAGTGGGGACATTTCAGAGCGAAATAGCAGATCAGGTTGGAACGTTACAGAAACGGGGTTGTAGCAGTTTGTTTTCTGCAAGTAGTGGACATGTCTCTATGTGTAGAATGATTCTGATCCGCTAACATACGCACGGCAGTAAGAGCAAAATTGACCAGTGCACACGTGCCATGAATCCAAAGGTAATTTTACATACTCACTTAATTTGTGCTCAAAGTAAGAGCATTTCTGTGCTTACTTGTGAATGAGGCCCATTGTCACTACATGGGGCATGTTAAGCTGAATTGACCTTTCAGAATAAAATCTTGTAGCATTTAGAAACACAAACAAGCTGACACAATAATTTGCCAGTTAAGGAATTTCTGAATAAAAACAAAGTAGCCAGTATACACTAAAGCTGAAAGCTTAGCTCACATGGCTCACAGCACCTTTGTGGCTACATAAAACTGTGGTAGTGACCTCAGTCAGATATTCTTTATCGACCCCGTCACACCAACAGTAAACACAGGTTTCTCCTGGGTTGTTTTGTCGGTGTGATTTTGAATGTAGCTTTGCTAAGAAAACTGGACAGTGTTTGTTACGGAGACAGAAAATCAAGGCATTGAAATTGCGGTGGTGAATTTTAAGAAAATCTGATTTTGTTCAAGCTGTCTTTGTTATTTATTCCTGTTTTATTAGCAGCAGCAGAGGTAAAGCTGTCTGCGAGGCACACGTTGTTTCAGTTTGTCTTTCCCTCTGTTTACCTCTGGCTGCTGTGTTTCAGCGAAAGCCTTTTCTCTTTGTGTGCCACCCACCCACTCACCCAGGTTGCCTGCCTGCTAGAGGGGCCTCCGTTGACAACACCTGCGTCCCCAAGGATAAGTAGGGCCTCTTCAGTCCCCTGACACCCTTTCCCCCCTCTTAATGTATGTGTTGTGCTCCTCACTCTTTGTCCTATACCCAAGTGTACATGTATTATGTATGTGCATACATGCATACGCACACATACACACATATGGCAACATGATACAAATGGGTGCTCCTTTGTGGCTGAACCCTTCTCCTCCAGCAGTCACCCCGCTGTGTAAATCCCTCAGTCGGGGTTTGTTTTTCTCAGTCAGGCCCCTAAAGGGACGCCGTGTGCCTGAGCCTGGCATGTAGCTGAGGCTGGCTGAGGACCCAGCTTCTCTCCGCATTCTGCCTCAGATGTCCACATTATGCCCGAGCTGCAGCCGTAATAGCTCGTGAATGTTTTCAGAATAAAACGCCGCCGCATCTACGAACCAGCTGCCAGAGACGTAATGGGCATAAGTGCGTATCAAACACGAGAATGGGCACTTCTCGTTGCAGCTGGTGGAGCCCAAAGCACTATCAATTTTTTTTCTTTTGTTTGTTTATTTGCTTTTTATGTTACTGTCAAATTTGGACTGTAAACATCAGGAAAGAGGATCAAGTCAATTATAGTGACAAAACATCCAAAGGCACTGGAGGCCTTTAGCAGCAGCTCTTTGTTGTAGGTCAGTGTTCAGCAAAGCAGGCAGCACCGTGTTATTATGTCCCAGCGGAAGAGATTTGGTGGTTTGTATTTCTGATATATCTGAATTCTCGGAAATAGTTTGTACAACACGTGGACTGTTGTTTGGGTTGTAAGAGGCGAACATGATCTGAGTGGAGCTGCAGATTTTATTGTCTTGAGTTGACTCACTCTATCAACTGCCTTCTACATCATAACTCAAGTATCTAATTAAAGAGCCACCGTGTCCGTAAAGTGTTATATTGTAAATCAAACTCTTCTATCTCTTCTTTTTCTACCACATTTACTTCTGTATGGTGTCGAGTCAGATGCACCTGTCTGTTGGTTCCATCACCGCAGTTCTTAACCAGTGCAGAGTTTGTAAACAGCCGTAGCTGCTTTTGCTTCTTACGTGAAATCCCAGATAAAATAAGAATGTTATGCATGTGGTTAAGCTCTCGTCTTGTCTCCTCTGGGTCCTTACGGTGAATAAGCAGCTCCTCATTCTTACTCACAGTCTCTCACTTGGCGGCTTCGCAGACAGAAACATGCAGTGAAAGACAGAGAAGTGAGAAACTGAGGTTGGCACTAACGTCAAGTTAAATCTACTAAATAATTGTCATGTTCATCTTAAGCGCCAATAGTCAATCTTTTCAGTTCAGGCAGCAGTGTCTATAAATCAGTGCCGGGTATCAACATTTATAACACAAATTTACAACAGTGTCATTATGAAAGAGCCGGCGAAAGAATTATCACATCTGGTTGTATTTGTATCACAGTCTGACTGGAAGAGGTTCGCTCATTTGTTTCTCAGGTTTTAGTTGTAAATCCTTTTAAAAAATACAACTAAAGAAGATTTTTAATATAATCACACTGTCTTTTTAATATTAGCTGTTAAAATAGTTATAAACATACCATTATGGAATATTTATTACTTCTAGAAACTTAGATTGTAACTGAATCGTTCCTCCTGTCCCCAATGGCTCTCCTTTGGTTACTGATGTGTCCACGGTTTAATCTTGTTTTCTAGGAGACGCCCCGCGAATTCTTGTACCAGGAGAGAAAAACAAGCCTGGGGGAGGGGTGTTTGTCAAAGCCAACTGATCAGACTGAGTGAATGAGGGATAGGAGGAAAAACAGAGAGCTCCTTACCCTGGACTGTTGAATATATGCTGTTTGGCTCTTATTTTGCTAATAGGTTCCCCACATCGTGGCCGCGTGCCTGCACCCTGCGCTGTTTGTGTCCTTTATATATCGTCCCCCAAGTCTTTTCTCCGGCTCTCCCTTTCAGCTCCTTCCCTCCCCTTGAGCGTCACCCTTCTGCCTGGCCCCCTTCCTCCATCCACCATGCTCGTCACTTGTGCATCTGTATCGATGCATTCAGTTGCGTATCAGACTCTTCCTTTCTCGCATCTTCTCTGACGGCATGTCCGGGCGCAGGAAGTGTGACCAGGTCGGTGGACGCATCCGTTTATGGCCTGTCCAGCTGATGATGGATGCTGCTACATTGAGATGTAAAATTAACTCATATTCCAGATGATTGTTGTAACTTGCGTTGTCTAAATCCAAGCATCACCTATATAGTAGTTGTCACTGGCATGTGAATGCATACACATGCACACACGGGGACACACGCACATAATCTCCCTTCATTCTCTGCCTCGGCAGTTAATAGTGTGTGCTTATGGCAAATCTCTTTAGTCTGGCAGTTATTGGAACTAAGATTTTAATTAGGGGAGGTTTTAGAGCGGCGCACGCTGCATTAGCATTACAACAGGGGCATGTTTGAGGGGTGGACTGGCAGGCAGACAGCGAGCCATCATCCTAACTAGCAGACATATCAGTCCTGTCATATAAGAAGCACAGATGTAAACTGTATGGTATGAATACTATTTCCACCGAATCCGGACATTGAGAGAGAGGTGGTTCAGTTTTTATATACAGGATTTTATAAGAGTTTGAGGAGTCCCATTTCCCATTCAGTCGTAGTGGAGCATTATCGTAGCCCCTCTATTTGAGTACCTGATCATACACACAGTGTTGCCAGAAATCCCCCCTGTTGTTGATGGGAGGTGTTCGGATGATTGATTGAATCATGTCAGTGCCTGTCGAATGGGTTTGGATTTGAATTTTATCTAAAATGGAGTCAACCTGGAAATGTCTTTGTCCGTCTGCTGCTTTCGTCTGCAGCGTGTAAGCTATCCATTTTGTTTTGTGTTTGCTGTGATGCCTGAGTAGCTAATTTTAGAGGCTACATTCCTATTCTGATCAAGAATCTGGTTTACACATCTGTTTTTCACAAATAACCAAGGAATTGGGAGGTCTTTTCGACAGCTGTGTATCTCAAATTTAAGCGAGAGTGACTTGAAG
This sequence comes from Chaetodon striatus, assembly GCA_029783705.1. NCBI lineage: Eukaryota > Metazoa > Chordata > Actinopteri > Chaetodontiformes > Chaetodontidae > Chaetodon > Chaetodon striatus. The sequence goes on along the minus strand of JAPZEB010000021.1, from coordinate 18,700,798 downwards.
GGATACTTTGCCGATCTTCTAACAATGTGAGCAGTATGTGTAAATCAACTACGGTAAACTGCCCTCCATCTTACCAGCACTCAGATCTCCCTGCCCATTTGCCAACAAACCGAATAATGCTTGTCCATCATCAGGTGGTTTTTTTGTTGGCTCTAGGGCTGTTGGTGAAACTACAGGTTGCACTTCCACATTTTCGTGTGCCCGCCACCACGGACGAAAAGAGTATAGAAGCTGATCGAGAGAGAAAGAGCTACCAAACTCTGACCAAACTGTAAAACTAGGCAGCGCTGATCAAATGTAAACCAAGATTCTGTTGCTGCATTGCCTATTTCTCACCCAAAATGTATGTTAGAAGTATTTTCCCCCATTTGTTATTGGCCCCTTATAATCAATATATTACCTCTTACACAGTTTCCTTTAATCCATAGTGTAGTAGCTGACCTGTTCTCCTTAAAACCTACAGAACCCAGTGTCTGTTCCAGTCCTCAGTTTTCCCACAGACGTCTCACAACATATTCAGTCCAGGACAAAAGGAGCAGGCGATGTGACCAGACAGATGGCTGACCAAAAAGTAGAGCAAACAGAAGCAAGAGATCTCCCAAATTTTCCCAAAATTCCTTTGGCGCATTTGAGCCTGAATCTGAGTTTACACTGTTTTGCTTATGACTAACACTCTCCATAATCAGTCCCTGCGCACCAGCCCAGGAGACCCCTGGCCGGTCTTCTCGGCTGTTTTCCTTGGCCGCTCACTCTGCTGATGGAAAGATGAGTCTCAGCGAGGTCAAACGGAGGCCTCTGCAACTTGAAGTGAGGTTGTGAGGGATGACTGTGAATTGATAACCGCAGTTTCATAACTCTTTTTTTTTTGTGGGCAAAGTTATTATTACCACCATGTTTTAGATTTTATAACCCGAGTACGTTTCATGACCTCAGGCTCTCTAAACCCGTGCCAATGTGTGAGACAAAGCAGCCACTTCTGTCAATATCTGAGGGATGTTTTCAACTCCTTAAGGACACTGTGTAGCCGACATGTACCTCTTTGACATGCAAATTGTTTCTACCAGATCTGCATTTAATAGTCTTGCAAATATTTGGCAGTGTCTCATTTTTATCATCTTGAAGCAGCAGATGTGTTTGTGTTGCCGTGCTAGCATAAAACAAAAGTCAGAAAGAAGAGACAGTCATCGTGAGAAGATATCACTTCATCACTGACACTATTTAAACTATCTATATATGTAATAATAACCTATGATTGCAGATTGATTCAAGGCTGGCAACTGTAATGTTGTTCTCCAGTCTTGGGGTCAGGGGTCGAGGGGCAGGAAGGGAGGGCCACTTGTCTCAGAACAAAAGAAAGATACTAGAACTTCACGTGTCTTCGACATGTGACCGCCGGACTGTTTTTTTTGGTGTGTTTTGGACATAATATGAGGGAATGTGTGTATGTGACCCCGTGTGACAAGCCTGTTTCTCCTAGTCGTGATGGAGAGTTTCCCTCCTTCCTCCCAGAATAAATAGCCTTCCTGAGGCCTTGTGGGATATGAAAGGAGGGAGGAGACGGGCGGGATGGGGGTGCTCAGATTTGTCCGATACAGAGAGCGGTGAGGGCACGTAAAATGACATCTGGCCTTATTTTGATAAAGCCTTGTTTTTTTTTCAACTCGGTGACTCAGAACAAAAGTAATATCTGATTTAGCTCGAGTGAATTTTTTTGGCACCTGTTGGCCAAATTATTTTGTGCCATCTGAGATCTCATCATAATGTTCCCACACTTTATTTTCTGTTCTGAAACTTCAGGATCGATGTCTGTAACATTATAGTGTTAGATGTTTTTCTGTCTTACCATCAGTTGCTCTGGTCTTTGTGCATGAATCCATGCAAGTGCGTAAATGTGTATTTGTGTGCCTGTCTGTGTACCGTAGCTCAGCTTAGTGCTATGCTGTGAATATGAAATAGGGCAGCTAGCATCTGCACTGCAGCCATCCCGCCCTGGCCCCCTCACTGTGCCTACTGCTCAGTGCAGCTGGCCAGCCTGCAGAAACACAGGAGCATGTAGCTTGTACGTGCATGTGTGTGTGTGTGTGTGTGTGTGTGTCAAAGAGAGTTAGTTTACTTGTGTCTTTGTTTGCGTGGGTTCATCTCCTTGTTTCTCTTGCTTTTGGTTTCTGAGAGACTCTTTGTTTACCTGCGCAAGATTGATTTCTGCTATCTGTGCATGCATGTTTGTCTTCACGTTCGCCCGTATGCTTGTTGCTACATCCTTATCTGAAGTGCACATCTGTATTGTTGGCTTCTCTTTTACCTGTGTGGCAGCTTTGTGAAGACACAAGTCTAACCCAGTAGAAACTCCAAAAATATAACCTTTCATTTAGTGTCTGTGCAAACATATTCCAAGTGGGGATTCTGTTTATGAGTATTTTCATTATTGATTAATATACTGATTATTTTTAGTCTATAAAATATCAGCAAATAGTGAAAAATGGTCGTTACAGGCACAGCTGAAAGATATTCAGTTTACCAGCGTCCTACAAAACAGAGAAAAGCTGAATGGTTGACGTTTCATAAGCTGGAAACAGCTATGTTTTTTCTTGGAAAAAGTATTTAAAGGAAAAGTAAGATATCAAAATGCTTGCCAGGTAAGTTTCTGTTAGTGAACTAATTGACTAACAATTAATTGACTAATCATTTTAGAGCCTGATCCTCGTCTTTTCACAAGCTAATCCAAGATGGCTTTAAAAATGCGTGGCATCCCCAACAGCGCTGAGTCCTCGTCCCGGTCATAAGGGCGAGCTGAACTCAAAGCCCCCGAAACACAAGAAAGCCAGGGAAAAGAGAGAGCGGACCAGAGGTAGAGGTAGGAGGGGAGGAAAGAGAGAAGGATGGAGTAAGGAAAGAGGAGAGGAGAAAGAGAAGGAATCTGACAATCAGCCCTTTGATAAACATTTTCTCCGTGTCAACTGAGGACAGAGAGGGAGAGCGATCTTTGCCTTTCTCTCCGTCTCTCTTTCTGTGGCTAATATGAGGAGATAATGGGCCATTGAGGCAGAAAGGGAAGGCTTAAAAACACCTTAGTCATGACTGGGCTGCCACTCAGCGCCACTGATTAAATTACCCAGATGAAGGGGTATTTATCTAAGCACAACTACAATCCATAAAACTGCACTAAAGAGTGCCCAGTTAAAGATGTCAAATCACTGTCTGCAGCTCTTTGTGGCTGCGTGTGTGTGTGTTTTGTGTGTGTATGTGTGTGTGTGTGTGGAGCTGGAATAGAAAGTAGTGTTATTTAATATATTCAGGCATTTAATTTCCTCTGTGACATGGCAGAAGTTGGAACTGCAGGACAGTTTTGAGTCGCCAGACCTTTCCGCTTCAGTTACGTTCACTCTGGCCGAATGCTTTGGCCGGTCAGCGCAGCAGAAAAGTCTCGATGATGAAAGGTATTTAGGGATGATTTTCTTGATCCAGTCTTAGTGTAAGGTAGATTAGCATTTTCCAGTGTGTTTACTGGTTCTAGCTTGACTGACTGTTAGAGACAAAGGAAGTGTTTGTTGTGACCAGTAAGCAGCAGCAGAAATCACATTTTCCCATCAAACACCATTTGAAACCATTGTCTCCCAGTCCGGTCCACGTTGCTTGATGAATGTGTCTCTCTATGGATGCCACAGGCTCATCAATGAATCACAGGTTCATTGTTTACAGTGTGAAAACCAGGAAAAGTGAGCATGGCACTGGGCTTTTGTCGGGCGAATGACTGGTGTTTTGTTATGAAGAGACTTGTGCCTGCTCTGTTGTGCTACCTGTGTGTGTGTTTGTGGGTGATGCTCGCTTGTAGTGATGTAAAAGAAAATCATGAGGCCAGTGATGCAGGTGTCTTGCTCTCTAGATGGATGTTCACCCGCTGCCTCTCTCCATCACCTTCCCACTGTCACCAAATTGTCCAGTCAGCAAAACCTGCCGGACCTCTCCGTGTGTGTGTTTGTGCATGAGAGGGTGAGACTACATGTTGATCTCAGTTATGTCTGACTCTTTTTGTCTACTTTTGGCTTCATGCCTGTGCCTGTCAGAGTATTTGTGTTGACTGCAGCAGTGCATGTATTAAAGTGTGTGTTTGTGTGTGTCTGTGGTCTCAGCTTGTCTCTGTTTGTGTGTGTGTGTTTCATGTTTGCGTCTAGATGTCAGAAAAAGTGCAGCCAGCAGCAAATGCTGCGGCTGGTGGCAGTGTGACAAAATTAAAGATGTGGCACAGGGGAGGGAGAGGAGGAAGGATACGATGGTAAGGAGGGATGTAACTGAAGAGGGGATAGGAAGGAGGGATGAGGATGCGTGAGCAGGGAGGGTAGTCGCGATAGATCTTTTGGAGAGAAGAATAAGGGAGTGGCGACGAGGACCGTCAGTGGGACGTATTGATTGTCGCTTCATCCTGAGCGTCTGTAATGAGATCTAGTGGTTGTGGCTTTCTGGAGGAGCAGATTTGTCACCTGGGGCTAGACTCTATGGCTGGGTGGGACAGGGGCAGAAGAGAAACTGGCAGAGGAGGGTCAAGAAGAGGAGGAGACAACAGAGGGGGAATAAGTCAGAGAGGAGAGAAGAGTGCAAAGCTTAAAGGGACAGAGAGATGGAGAGAGTGTGGCTTTACGATGAAAAGACAAGACACAAATGATGACTAGAGGGGAATTTAAGAAAATGCCTGTTGGGAGCATGCAGCTAATTACTGCAGACAGTCTATGTCTGGACTCATCTCCATGGTAACAAGATGGGCCAGCAGGGCTGGCCAGCACACAGGAAGACACAGACAAGGAAATCAATGAACAGACAGACAAAGCAGGGAGCAAAACCATGCTCATTAAGGCAGATTCACCCTTTCACTTTGTTTGCCTGCACGTCCGTGTGTGTGTTCATGTGTGTGTGTCAGTTCATGCTTGCCTCTTGACCCCACATTAAGACTTAGTATTTGTTGCTAGAGCAGCTGTCGACAAAGAGCTAACCTTTTCATATTAAAGTAGTTTTTTAGCTCTTACATGGACTGATGTTTTCACAATACTGGAATTTGTGATAGTCAATCCCGTTTTCAATACCATTGGGGAAAAAATGACATTGAATGCATACAAGTTTAAATTTTTGGGGGTCTGCACCCAACCCAGAATTATGTCAGATATATATTTAGATAAATATTTGACTACTCATTCCTTTCTCCGGAGAGTTTAAACAGAGTTTAGCAGGACGTTCAGGGTCACAGCGATGTTCTTGTTGTATAGTAAACAAGCCAAATTAGCCCTTTGAGCTAATGCATGCTAACAATGCTAACGTTGGCAAAATGTGCGACAACATTTTGCCAAAAAGACCATACCGCATTAAGTTGCAATGAGCTGTATTTCACCACTTAAAATCAGAAGGCAGAAGATTACGTTACCTCAGCAAAGCCTCTCATCCTTCAGGCAGCTGCCTCTGTCTCACTCCGACTCACTCTGGGTCTGCAGCTGCCTGTACTGGAGAGGAGAGGAGGAGAGGAGCGCTCACTCTGCAGCTACATCTAGGGACCAAAATGGCCTGCACAGTGACTGCCAAAAAAACAAAAGACTGCTAGACTTAAGGAATCTCAGTCGTGGTTACTAGCAGAGAACAGCATGACTGTAGTAAAGGTTAACACTAACAGAGAGCAAGAAAGCGCAGCCCTTACCGGAGTATTGAAACCATTTCAAATATTTGTAACCTATCAATAAATCAATATTTTTGACAACACTCGTACAGTCAGATTTGACTAAACAGGGCAGCAGCAGGCCAGAGATCAGAGAGGGTTGCTTGTTTAGATCATGTGAGGGTTAAGTCAATAAACACAGTTAGGTTTGACGTCCCTTAAGGGAGAAAATGTTTCTGCTCCCTCAGCAACTGCTGCTGAATTGTCCTTGAGCAAAGCAAGAAACCTCTAATTGATGAAGCTTTTTAGTGGCAGAGTGCTGAAGTCTTGTCATTTTAATGACTGTTGGCAGCGATGAAGAAGATGTTATTAGATTTGGTTTTGATGGTGAAGAGCCTCGTTACGATGAGCAGGCCTTCCCTCTCTAATAAGGGCAGATTGACAGACGCTGTTTATGTAAGGGTAGAACTAAGCATGTTGAGGCAGGTATGCAGATATGTGGAAGGGGTGTGATTGTGTGCACGTGTGACAGAGAGAAAAACTCTACTGTGGGATATCTTGCTGAATTATAATGTAATCGACGACACATAGACAAATCAGCTACATGAGTGGAATTTTAATTTTTCCGTCTTCATTGTCCTCATAAATATGTTCTCAAACATGTCGTTTTCGCCACAATGACCTGTTTACAAAGGGCAGGTCATTGAGTTTATGGGTGAGGGAGGTTTGCTAGCTTGGAGTGAACCAAACGCTAAAAAGAGACCGCTGCATGAACTGTGTGTGTTTGTGTTTGAGAGAGACGAGCCCTGTTCTCTTTCAGCCAATTCAAACCATCAGTAACCCAATTTAGTCTGGGCCGTTTAGCCAATAGGACACACACACACACACACACACACACACACACACACACACACACACACACACAGAGATGAGAATCTGTTGTCAG
>JAPZEB010000021.1:18659762-18672097 GCA_029783705.1 Chaetodon striatus | reverse complement strand
GATTTAGCATTTTGAATTGGCATCGTGGACAGCAGAGCCAGATGGTGAATCAAATCACTGATTGGCAGTACAGCTCAGTGCACAAGAAAGGAAACGGAAGTGAGGAAAGTAAACTAACAACTTAACTCAGGAGGGTGTGAGATCAAAACGAACTTTCTATGTTAGGTTAGATTCTATTTTTTAGCCAGTGATCTCCTTATCAGAAACAGTTTGTAATTGTTTCTTGTTGTTAAGCAGACTGTAGTTGCCTGCTGGTGTGTAGAGTTATTTTCACGGACACGGGCACTGAACTTATGTGCTAGTTGACCATCGGCTGTAGTCATTGCAGTGTGTTCAATTACAACTTTTTGGCCCAAGACACAGGTATTGCCACTAATTCTTTGATTTCTGTTTGGTGTGACTCGGCCTTAGTACTTTTTTCAGGGATCCCACAGGGGTCAATTCTTGTACATTTGCTTTTTTTACTTTGTCTTATCGTATCATCCATATGACACACAGCTATCTTCTGATGGTCTTAGTCCTAAAAGCATGCTTGTAAACTATATTAGTATCAACGATTTAATGTCATGAACTCTTTAACAGCTGAATAAAGATGAGGCTAAGATAGTAGTAGGTTTGAAAACCAAAGACGTATGTATGGAGATGTATTCACGCCTAGAGTCACTGTCTCTGGAGCGTAGAAACCAAGTCAGGAGTTATTTTGGACTCAATTCTGAAAGTCATGTCAGTAACTCAACCAGTACGGCTTGTGCTCACTTGAAAAACACATCTAAAGTTAGAGGATGGTGATGGCTCATTCATGTATTATGTATGTATGTATTGTTAGACAACTGTTGCGCTGCGGTACCCAGACAAACAATGCGAGACTGTAACTCGTTCAGACCACAGCAGTCAGAGTCCTCACACATACACATCAACACTTTACTCCAGGACTCAAGACACTTAAATTGCTCCCAGTTCAATATAAAATCAGCCTCAGTGCTACTTATAGTCTTTAAAGCACTTGATTATTTGTACTAAACCGTGCCATGTAAATTAAAATCGCAATGCTTTACATCGTTACATTAGCTTACTTCTCACTGTTAAATTGTAGCTGCTGATCCATTCTCTCTGATCTTTCTTTGCTCCAGGCCGTATAAGAACGTGACGGAGTTTGATGGACAGGACGCGTGTGGCTCAAACAGCTGGGCCATCGCTGATGTTGAGCCTCCAAACCGTTCCTCGGAAAACAAGAAGGCGGAGGATCCGGGGCACCTGATCCGACCGTTGAAGCCCTGGACCCAGTACGCCATTATGGTCAAAACCCAACTGTCTGCATCTGACGAGCACCAGGTGCATGGAGCCAAGAGCGAGATCATCTACGTCCGCACCAATGCCTCCAGTGAGTTACCCCTCTGTTTTATGGAGACTTTGTTCTTCGTTTGCGACGTTGAATTTGATGGAGGCTGTTTCACTGACTGTAGACAATATCTGACTTCACAGTTACACGATAAATAAATTATACAGAATCACAGTTTTTGGACTTTTGACTGTCTCGGTTAAAAGGTATCTGTGGAGTTCTCTGGTAAACAAATGCAGTTATGTTTGCATTTAGTCTCTCTCACCCACACACATTTATGTATCCTTGAGGCATAACAAACGTGCTGAATGCATTTCCTTCTTCATAATTCATTAGCAACATATTTTGCTTATTTTAAACCCTGCATTGTTTACGTCTATGTTTGCTTGATAGCAGTCCTCCCCCTCCCCACCTTTCCTGTCTGGAAAAACATCACTACCGCAATCATTTTATCCTCCGTTGTGACGATGATGAGGTAAACAGTAGGAATCCAGTGCTCCTAGTTAATCTGCCAGTAATGTATTCATGTTTTTGATTGGCCACCACAGAGCCTTGGTGGATGACATAGCATTGCAGTCGGCAAAAGTTGAACCAGGATCAACTCTTGTACCGGACGACCCTGAAGATTTTTGCTGAAGCCCTGCGCATTGGCACACCTGCTGTGTCACCAGTCTGTCTCCATTTAAATAAATGAGGGGCTGCGTTTTTCACATGGGACTAAAGTCAGTCTGAACATGGTCTGAGGTCATACAACACCAATGCAGTCCTGACCGTTGTCTGTCTTCATCCTCCCCAGAACCCTCTGTGCCTCTGGACCCCATCTCCTCTTCCAACTCCTCCTCCCAGATCATCCTGAAGTGGAAGCCTCCCAACAGTCCCAATGGCAACATCACCCACTACCGCGTCATCTGTCGTAAGCAGGCCGAGGACAGCGACCTCTACAAGTTTGACTACTGCCTCCAAGGTCAGTATCCGAAAGTTGATCCATTCAAATCAGCCCAGGCGACTGTTTGCAAACTCATCAACTGCTGCTCACTTTGCATTTGTTTGTCTGGCGTTCCCTCACGTCTGTTTCTCCTGCTCAGGGATGAAGCTGCCGTCTCGTACCCCGACCCACCTGGACAGTGAGGATGAGCAGAAGTGGAACCAGACAGATGAGCCCACGTCAGGGGGGAGGTGCTGCGCCTGCCCCAAGACTGACAACCAGCTGAAGAAGGAGCAGGAGGAGATCGAGTACCGCAAGACCTTCGAGAACTACCTCCACAACGAAGTCTTCGAGAGCAGGTACACATCCTGGATTTTAATCAAGGCTCAATCCCAACACACCCCTTGTACCTATCTCTTAGCCCTTACCCCTCTGTTTTGTGAGTTCATGTCTAGGGATAGGGTGTCCCAACTCTTGTTGGGATAGAGGAGTAGGGTGAAGTGTTAGAGCTACAGACACCTCAAACTGAGTGTTATGAGAAATCATCTGCAAGATGTACATGCAACAAACGAAACCCTCAAATGTTTTTTCGTTTGTTAATAAAGATTTTAAAATTCGGACAACATGAAATTATGTTAGTTTAATGTTGTTTCAATGTGTTATGATCATAACAAAAAAAGCGTAACAAAAGAAATCACAAAGTATGCTGATATCCAGTTAGCAACTAGCTAGCTAGCTAATGTTTCATTGTTATTGCTGATTTGTGCATGACACTTCCACATTTTAGCGTATTTCACACTTACCCCCTTTTTTATGGCGTATGATGCCCAAATTGTAACTCAAGTTCAGCAAGTTGCTGCATTTGTTACCGCTCCTCTAATGTCAGAGCAGACTGGCAGGTTAGCAGCACGGGTCGCTAATGTTAGCCTACAGAACGCCGCTAGTGGTGTGGTATTAAAGCAGTGTTCTTTTTTATTTGATGAGTTGTTTGATCAATTGATAGCGCCAAAATTAAGTTGTGAACAAATCACAAGTGTCCTCCTGACAACTGCAAAAGGCTGCCTGTAGCCCAAGAAGGAGAAATATTCCAGTGTCAATTTATGTGAACACCAGCACTATCAAATGGGTTTGGGCGTTGTTACATGTTACAGGTCATAATCTTAATAGTTTATAACTTTGATTGTTTTCACCAAGACTTGAGAAAGGTTATGACACTCTACAAACAAACAAAGATGTATTTTAAGTTGAGTAATGTTTATTTAAACTGAAACAGGTTAAAGTAAGTGATCAATAATGGAAATCCTTGGTAATGACTTCACAATTTACACAAGTCAAGGCTTTTGTCCTGTCACAGTGGCCACACTGAAGCCACACACTGTGCAGCAGTTTGTTTACAACTTTAAATGAACTTAATGTTTATTTAAATTGCTTGTATATGTTCAAAGTTAAGCACATTTTTCTCACACCAAGCGTAACACCAACACGAGATTCCTGCTTTGTTAGTTGCTGTTTGTGGCAGTGCAGCAGCAACACCAGAGCCCCTCCATCCAGCCAGACTCCATCACTCCTCTTTTGTCCCAGCCACCATAATGTCCGTCTCAAAACAACTCTGTGCCAACTCTGTCTCGTCCATCCATGTGTGTGTGTGTGTCTGTGTGTGTGTGTGTGTGTCTGTGTGGTGTATGTAGACCCTTGTTTTTGTACAGGGCACTACTGTGGGGGCTTAGGGTGGGAGGTGCTGATTGTCTGGGCCGTGGTGCCCCTACCCTCTCCCCTGACACACACACACACACACACACACACAAACACACCCTCACACACACACACACACACACACACAGTCTCTCCCTCCGCTTCCCTAGGGGAGTGATTACTGTGCCCATTATCATTCATGCCAGTCAGGGGAGCAGTCATGCAGACTGCCATTTGGACGCACACAAACACTCAAACTCAACACACACCTCAGCTGGATTTTGAACCCATGCCGTTGAGTCAGCCAAGGTCAGCTCCATACACTGAAGTACACAGAGAACTCCTCGTGCTCTCTTTTCCCGTCACGCACAGGGATGCAGGAAGCTTCTTATTTTTCTCCTACCTGAGCAGGTATTGGTTCATCATTAACTCCACTTCCCTGTGCAGTGAGAGAGCGGCGTCACAGCAGCAGCTCAGGGTGAAGTACATTAATCAAGGACACTTAATTGTGAAGGAAGGAAGATAGTTAATTAATTCATAGACAATAATTCTACCTGTCCATACATAGAGGCACACTGCAGGACTTTTATGTCTTGATTAGTTTAGGAGTCATGGCCTTTGCTGTGTGCTTACACTCACAACAACTGAGAGTAAACCAGACATGCTCATTGACACCACCCAGTGGTGAGGGTTGGTGTCTCTTCCAGCAGGGCAGTAGTGTTAGTGGATAAATGTCATGCAGTCAGACTTGTTGCACACTGTAAAGGTTAGTGTGAGCAGAGGTCTTCACCGGCCTCCTCCACACTGCTGCTCCATCTGCCAGAATCTGATTCACATGTTTTTCTTCAGACTTGTGTGATAATTTATCCTGGCTTGTTTGAGAAAAACAAACTTTGCTTCCTCCAGGTTTTCAGTGGCATTTTACCTGACGTCTGCTAACTGCTTTACCTGTTGCTCTGTTTCTTCAGACCGTCTCGTCGCAGACGCTCAGTGGGAGTTGCCAACGCCACTGTTCCCTCTCTGTTCCTCACCACAGCCCCGAGTCTGGCATTAGGCTCCACAACAGCCACCCCTGAAGACGAAGACGAGGAGGGATCAAAGGTCTCAAACACTTCAGAATTTGTATACAATCTGCCATATTTGTATGAACCTATGTGCTGACTGTTTGCTGTCCCCCATCCTCGATTTCCAGTATACAGATGTGTAAGATGCATTTAGAAGTTGCTCAAATCAGAGGAAAGAGAAGTAAAAAGTGTCCCCTGAAAAAGAATGAATTCCCAAATCTGTAAATTCCTTTAAACCTTGGCTTTATCCACAGTATTTATTTTACATACTGAATCATTTAAGGCATGTTTTTATTTTTGTCCGAAATAATGTCACAACCAGAAAGAGAGCAAAGGAGGAGCATATTCCTGTTGAGCCTCAGAGTGGCAAAGGAAGATGATAGTCTTCATGAAGCATTGACCATATTGTGCTGAAGTGTAAATAAACTTGACTTGAGTGTATCCACATATCCATGACATTGGTGGAGTCATCACATCTCTCTCGTCCTCTCCGCACAGGTGGAGCTGAAGGTGTTCTCCAAGGAGTCGACCGTCATCTCCAACCTGCACCACTTCACCAGTTACAAGATAGAGATCATGGCCTGCAACCATCCGTCAGACCTCAAACGCTGCAGCATGGCGACATATGTCAGTGCCCGAACTATGCCAGAAGGTAAGAAAAAATGCAGATCTCTCACTTATACGCACTTACTTGCCAGTTTATTAGGTACACCTAGAGTAACCAAACAGAAAGCAGACTAATACAACAGCGCTGCAAGAAATCCTGACTGCATGGAGGTTATAATGTTGAGCTTTTGTTGAGGCTCTTTAAGAGAGGTGTATATTCAACCCTATGGCCATTTTGGGAACTGAGTGTATATATATTTGCCTTTAAACAACTTAAAAGAACACATGTTGACATTTCTAGGGCTGTACCGAATACTTCAAAGCTTCAATCATAACATTGACATTCAAATTCTAAGTCAACATTTTAATGCTGCACAGCTTTTTTGTCTGTTTATTCTATTTAAATTCAGTAATTCTGCACAGTTGAATAAAAAGATTAAGCTGCACTAACACTATTAGTAATGTACTATTTATAAAATTTGATTCTACAGGTGGCAACGTAGATGTATTACAGACTCGTGGTTTTAACAGTACTCTGTGACTCTGGACTGTAGTATGGTCCAAAAGTCAAAATGTATTGGAAAAATATAGATGTAATCATTAACAAAATGCACACCATGTTTTTATTTAACAAAATATTCTGCTTCATTCCATTTTTGTTGGTGTTTTTTCAAAAACATTTTCACTTTGGTCAGAAAATGGTTTGCTTTCTCACGTGCTATGTGCAAAAGGAGGCATGAACCTGAATCATTGGTTGGTCTAGCAGCACCAAAAATCACATTTACTCATTAAAGAAAATTTATTTAACTTAAAAAGACTAACTAATTTTAATCAATGAATCACTTAATTCAAAGGCTGGATTTTGTTTGAGGATTTTCCCCTCAAACAGATATATAGGATATAAAATAGACAGACATTCAAAGCTTCCTTCAAAAGCTTCAATAGAGGTTTCAAATGTAAAAAAAATATTACAAAACAAGATCCTTGAAGTCTCAAATTAATGTAGACAAAGCTCTAATAATCTCATATTTTTATTCTTCAAGCACAGGAAGTCTATCAGACCTATGCGCATCGTGTCTAAGTGTTTATCAGGGTCTGAGAAATACTTAAGACTAAATTACATACCAGCCAGAGCTCAAGTCAATGCCTTGAGCTCTTCGTCATGTTCCTGGGGTCATTCCTGAGCAGTTTTTGTGGTGTGGCATGGCGTACTGGCCTGTTGGGGGGGTCACTGCTACTGAGGAGTGCTGGTGCCATGAGGGGAGGTACCTGGTCTGCACTGGTGTGTAGGTGGGTGGAGCATTTCAAGTAGTGTCCACATGAACATGTGCCAGGACCCAAGGTTTCCCACACTGCACTGTAACTAGATGATCAATGTTGTTCACTTCACCTGTCAGTGGTTTCAATGTTTTGGCTGATCGGTGTGTAGGGCTATGTATAGGTATATGACCAGTGGATGGCACTCAAACAATAGCCTGGGTCCAGACGTGTCGGCCATCTTGCAAAATACCCAAGAAATACTTGCAAACATGTTTGTACAATAAAGTGAAAATGAAGTAGGTGAGGGTGCAGGCTGTTGTTTGAGGGCCCTCCATTGGTCATATACTAGAGCTTATACAGTGTGTTATAATTCAGTCTGATTAGTGTATCTGAGACCCTGATGAAGACCTACAGTTGATACACATTGGTCTGTTTGATTACCTATGTTGGAAGAACGAATATGAGATGATTTCACTAAAAATTTGGAGTGGCTTGTTTTTTTTGTTTTTTTTGTGGTTGTCTGCTTTAATTTGAGACCCCCGGGATCTTTTTTGTACCTGTGGGTCCAGCCATCAGAGCCAAGCAGCTTCCTTCTTCCATTGTAAGCTGTTAAAAATTGCATTTGGTGCAACCCCAAAGACTTCCCCCAAAGAAAGGCCACAGATGATCAGAATTAATACATGCAGTTCACATGTGCACCCAAAAAACATCTAACAACAATGAGACAACGCAGTGTGTTATACTGCACATGTGTTAAGTGTTTGTCTTTGTGTCTGACACCTACAGAGAAAGCAGACGACATCCCCGGCCCTGTGACCCACGAGATAGTGACGGGCGAGCCTCCGTATGTGTTTATTAAATGGAGTCCACCTCGCTCCCCGAACGGCCTCATCATCCTGTACGAAGTGTTCTACAGGAAGGTTGGAGACTCAGAGGTCAGTATCAACCATCATCGAACTTTCAGAGAGTGAGGATGCAGGAGAAAGTGAGGGGGAAGGATGTTTCCTGAACTGAAGGACACAGGAGTCAGGGAGGGAGAGAGACAGCAGAAATGATCCCGATATGCTGTGTAGGAAGGAGAAATACAGGGCTCAAAGAGCAGACAGGTGCACAAGAAAACATGGATGAAGGAAAGAGGAAACGCAGAGAGAAGCAGGAGTGATGTGGGAAGACTCTGGGGAGAGGAGGCAGGCAGAAAAGGGTTTGCTGTATACACTCACATTCTGCCTGTTCCTTATATGGAGAGAGGAACAAAGGAAATATTTGTTTACAAACTCCCAATGCTTCCACTGTGTGTGTTGACGTCTTCTGCCGCGTGTGTTTGCATATTATTATTCCTGTGTGTTTGTGTGCAGAAGTGCTCGTCTGTGATGGTGGGATTCTTTAAGTGTGCGCCGTGTTGTTGTTGTTGTTGTTGTTTACTTGCTGTAAATGTGAGAATTCATCTCTCATTGCTATTCATTGCTGCACTGCCTGACCCTAGGAGCCAGTAGCAGCTCTGTTACCATAGTGACAGAGGCAGGAAGGAAGACTAGAATGCAGTGGCAGAGATGGACTGGCATCTCAGACGACATCTCCCGCACTGCACTCACAACACACGGCTGAAAACACTCCCTGCAGCTCACACACGCTGATCTGGGTTTATTTTAAATCACATTTAGAGCATGTCAGGGGTTTAAGTTTATTGTTTTGTTTAGTGCACAGTGGTGGCACATGGCAAGACTAGAAACATGTTTTATATGCAGACGTCTGTCTGACTGTTTATATGTCTACATGTTAGAGTTGTTAACATTTTAACAGGTTTTCTTTTTTGATATCTGTCACCTAAAATATTAAAGTATAACAACAGTGCTCATGCTCATTCAGTGTATATGCTGTAATACAAACAAAAATCATTTATTTTGAATTATCTTTTTTAATTTTAGAGTGGGACTAAAATGTTATTTCTTTTTTTTTTTTATTAATTTAATGCAGTGATGGAGGAGCAATACTAAAATCTCTCATTGTATCATCCTAAAGCTGAGCTCAGACTGCAGGAGTGTTGGGCTGGTTTGTCCTCAAGTCACCCCTCCTGGCAGTCGGAGGAGCAAACCATTCTGGGACTTTGAACAATACAGATGTTCGGCCCTGATTATCTGGTAGTGTGAGAGGTTTGCACACCCAGTGCTGAACCTCTCACACTGCTGGCAGACTCATCAGTCATTTCAAACATGTTTCATATTCAAGACTTAAAATCCGGATGATCACATTTATGATTAGGTCAGTACCGAGCTGCTAATGTGTTGCCAGGCGACAGCAAACAGTCTAGCCCTTGAGGCTAACGTTAGCTAGCATTCGACTGTTGACAGAAATTAAAACTGACAGTTAAAATCTCGCTAAAAAGTGGACAGCCCTTGTTGACTGCGTCTCGCCAACCATTTCCTCATCCAGACCCATGAAGTGTGCTGCTTTTGTTTTTCTAACTGCAAAGCATCGTTAGCGTCACAGCAAGTTGTCGCACCACATCACACTTTGTTTTAATCTGCTTCGGCATTAGATCACGTGAGGCGGTGCATTCATGCTCCCTCCTGCACCATAGTCTTGATAACACCCTGCAGTCTGTGATGCACCTTTATTTTCAAATCTCAAATCAAACAAAGTAGTGCGTGCAAGTTTGAGATTAGAGGGAAGAACATCTCTGTAATTTCTCCTTATGTTCGTGATGCAACCCAGTTTCAAAATCAGTTAGGATTTTAAAACCCCTGAAGTCTGAACTGGGCCTTAAATTCATAGGTTATCTTGTAGCATCCTGAGGTAGGCATGCAGGTATATCTCCAAGCATGCACCGTGATGACAGACTCACAGACTTATTTGTCATTTTATGTGTTTTGCTGCCTTTTTACTGGTGTTAATTGTGATCCAAAATGTTTCTAGTTTTTACACGCTTACTGGGACATCACTGTTTTTAATTTATAGTAAACCCAGTAATACACTTTCAGTGACATGCTTGCATGTAGTGGACTCATGCTCTTCACAATGTCTTTACTCAAGACGTTGAATCTAAAATAGCTCTTCGTTCAGAGAACCAAAGTTGAGTTTCTAGTGCAGTTTTAAATGTTCATAAAAGCCATGAATCAGCTTAGGATGTATCTCTGTATCTCTTGTTATTATTCCTCATTATCTCTCACGCTCAAGTGTTTGTCTCTTTGTTCCAGGTTCACACAGCGTGTGTGTCACGGCCAGCCTACCTCAAGTTTGGTGGCACCAAGCTTTCGCTTGTGCAGCCTGGTAACTACAGCGTGAGGGTCCGCGCCACCTCCCTGGCAGGAAATGGCTCTTTTACAGAAACCACTTACTTCTTCATGCCCAATCGTAAGACTGGACGCTACGTGTCTTACTCAACTGAACTTGCATGTAGTGTACTATTCACATGTATCTGGAAGTTCGTAGAGTGATTGCATTATTGTTCAAAAATATTATCTGTATTTCATTCTCTGCCATCGTCCACGTGAGCTGACCAGCGTCTGTCTGTGTTTATTACAGCGGATCAAGGTTTAATTTGGATTGTGATGGGTCCAGTCATCTGCTTCATCCTGCTGCTGTTCGTGGCAGGTGGACTCTTTGTGGTCTTTAAGAAGAGGTAAGATCTTTGACTGGCTGTCAGGATAATCCACGCTGATGGATACATAGACTGAGCAGATTACACCAAATGACATCAAAGAGTTTATAAACTTATTGTGGGATTTGATGAAGGTCATCTTATTTCACTGTGCAGCGTCTCAGATGCTTTTTTTGGTTGTTACAGGCAAACAGAAGGCCCGACAGGACCTCTTATCGCCTCCTCAAACCCTGAGTACATCAGCACCAACGATGGTAAGAGGAGCTTCATAAAAAAAGACTGGGAACACATTGTGCTTTATTTCTGTATTTACAAAGACGAGCAGCATCTCATGATGATTTGTAAATGGTTCCTTAAATCTAAATCTAAATTTGTTTTGTGTAGTGTATGTTCCTGATGAGTGGGAGGTGCCAAGAGACAAGATCACGGTGCTCAGAGAGCTGGGTCAGGGCTCCTTCGGTATGGTGTACGAGGGAATCGCCAAGGACATCATCAAAGGAGACCCGGAGACACGCGTGGCCGTCAAGACGGTCAACGAATCGGCCAGCCTGCGCGAGAGGATCGAGTTCCTCAACGAAGCCTCCGTCATGAAGGCTTTCAGCTGTCACCACGTGGTATGACACTGCAAAACGCCTTTCAGAGTGTTCCCTCTCGCAGCCTCGTCAGCTCTCCATACACTTGTGAATTACAGTACATTACAGCTTTCCGTCATGTTGCTGAAACCAGCATGAACATGTATGACTCACAGAATCATGACTCGCTTGTTGTGTTGATGCTGCCATATTGACACACAGTTTGACTCCCAAAACAAATGTTCACACTTGGTGAGCAATTGTGCCTACCGATATTATTTCATTAAACAGCCTACTAAGCACCAATTAAATCGCCATATGTTGTGCTGTCAGCTTCAAAAATCATGTTGAGACGTGTGTGTGTGAGCGCAGGGGGGGATTTTTTTATTATTTACCCACAGATGAAGAGCGAGTCGACATAGTGGCAACATTTTATAAATGTGTTATCCTGTCTGCCTTGGTAACAGCAGGATGTTTCTCTTAAAGGTGAAATAATTGAGGATATTTAAGCTGCAATGAAGTGAATGACTGACATGATCAAATGTAGCTGAGGTTAAATTACAAACTTTCACCTTTAGTTTCAGGGTCTCAAAGCAATACTTCACCCACAACATAGAAGCAGAAGATATACTTTATTAATCCCAGAGGGGAAATTTAATTTTGTCACTTTGTTGTCATACACACACAGGCCCAAAATACACACACATGCACAAACAACACCTATACGTACATTAAATAGAGAGATGTCAGAGTAAGGGGGGCTGCCAGTGGACATGCCTTGCTAAAGCACATATAGGCAGTGCCCAGGAGGAGAACTGACACCTCTCCAGCTACCAGTCCACACTCCATATTTGGTCTAGATGGGGACTTGAACTGGTGACCCCCCTGTTCCCAACCTAGGTCCCTATGGACTGAGCTACTGCCGCTACATGCCCACTCATATATCAGTCACTCACCTCGTGTTCACCTTAAATTCATGAAGAAAACTTTGTTTTTCCCGCATGCCTCCACGGTGAATGGAGAACCCAAAAACGTGGAAAATTCTTGATGAATTTGAGGAAACGGGGCTGCGTTCAATAACAGCAAATAAATTAAAGCATCTGTTTGAAAAACTCACACAACTGACAGTTTAAGCTATGTCTTATATCTTATGCTTAGTACTTTCCAAACGCATGCATTCTTTTTTAAACAAGGTATTTTTATTAATAATTCAACAAGATGCACAAAGCATCAACAAACAAGCATAGAACCACCAAGGACAGTAATCAGCACCACCCAC
>JAPZEB010000021.1:18542388-18553687 GCA_029783705.1 Chaetodon striatus | reverse complement strand
CAAGTGTTTGTCTGTGAATGCTGCGAGTTATAGTGAAGCTGATTTGTGTACTTGTGTTTGAAATTGTCTCTATTAAGTCATGTTTAATGTGTGTTTAATGTGTGTTTTGACTCGAGTAAACTTTACAGCACTTCACAGAAACCTCCGCCGCAGTCTAGTGTTATGGAGGTGTAACTGCAGAGTGACACAGACACACCACAGCACAAGTATACATCCTCTCAGGCGACAAGCGAAGGCTACGCCGATTTGACACAAAGTAAAAAATAATAAAATAGATAAAAGTGGCTTTGCAAGTAGCAAGTTACTTTTGCTATTTTCTCGTAGCTTAGCTTGCAAAATTTTTCTAGGGATAGCATCAATATGATAAAACTTCATTTTGATGTAGAGTAACTAGTGGCGTAGCTCACAACATTTTCCACTCTTATAGGATTTCCACACAAGTTTCCCCACATATTAATATTGATAACTTAGCATATCTGTATATTTTGCCAGATATTTGATACTCTATTGTTCTAAAACTGGGCCCAGTGAGTGACCCTGACCCGGGCAACCCACTGGTTGTCTGGTTGTTACTGGTTGTGAACATTACATTGTGGTTACTGTACTTAGTGTTACTGTAATTTGAAGCATTCTCTGGCACAAGAACATCCTTCAAGTTTTACTGGTATGAATAAGGACAGCATATTGATCAGTGTCTCCTCTCCACTGTAGTACCAGGCACAGCACAGCCCTCGCTCTGTTTGCCAGCTCCACATAACCAACAGTCTTAATGATCATATGATGGCAGGTTAAAGTCCCTCTGAGGGCCATGAGATCGTAGCTGCAGCTGAATTCCTGACATTTTCTGAAGGATTTAAGTACTCGTGAGCTATCGGGACAAGAATCGGGTCAGTCAAGAATCAGCCAAGTCAGCCTGCACATGCAAGGAATTTCATGGGCCGCTTAAAACAAAGTATGAGAAGAGGTGTAAATATTTCCAAGTAGAAGTTTCTCTCTGCATTTTCTAAAAAATGGATAAAAGTGAGTAGCATCCAAATTAAATGGATGAAAAGATGGCTGCAGAACGTGAATAAATAGGCCTGCAGAACAAGTGCACAAGTGAAGTCTCTTCTCTGTGAAAGACTCTTTGTTTGGACACGTCCCAACATGTCTGCAGATGTAAATTAATGACATTAATAATGACTTCATTCCATTTAGGTATGCCAGGCCCATGGCCCTGCTATTGTGCAGGCTGGCTCTTTGCCTCGTGGGACACTTCAGTGCCACAGAGCAAGGGTGCAAGTTTTGTTTTAACACTGAGAGTCCTCCGCCAGGCAATTCTGAGCATCAAACACTGAATTTCCAGCATTCTGGTGAATGTTTATGCACTAATTTGTTTCTACTCTGCATCATTTTGTGGTGAAACAGTGTGTATGTTGATAGCTACACCTGCGTTTCATGCTCAAGCTAAAATGTCTGCTGTGAAAAAGGCCCGATTGAAATCAACAATTATGAAAGAATGAAAGTCAGACATGGAAAACTGAGCACCACAGACACACTTTAAACAACTGTATCAGTGGTTGTTTTAATATTTGAGGTCTCATCTTTATTCAGACAACAGAGGCTACTCCCTCCTAAAACTGGCGGACTGACTGGTAGACTGTCCGTACACCGAGCTGACTGATCTCCCAACACTTGAACCAGAGTCATCGCCACACTGCTCAGGTTTCCCCCCTCTCCCTCTGTCTCTCGCTCCCTCTTACTGTCACTCAACAGCTGCTTTTGAAGATTAAAAGCTGCTGCTGTGTCCTGGCTGTTTGAGTTTGTGTGTATGTGAGCTGTTGCGTTCCCTTCTATCCACTTTTATTTTCTCACAACTAATTCAAACTTGACTGTTACTCATATCTTGAGTCACCAGCGTCTTTTTTTAACACATGAAAGCCCTGAAGGAATCACCCACGCTCTTGTTTAACCTCAACGTTTGACACCATGAACACACCCGTGGGTACTTCACATTCTCCTCATAACCATTGTTGCCGGTGCTTGTTGAAGCCTCCCTTTTAGCTGACTGGGCCAAATGCTTTCATACACACAAGTGTGCCTAGAGGAGATTAAGAATTTAAGCAGATTAGATTAATGAACTCATGATTGTAATCTAGGGTTAATTCATTTTGCTGCACTTTAACCCAACCCCCCCTTCCTCCCAGTCAGCCCAGTGGCTTGAAGCCAAACTGGTCTGAGGACTTGTGTCTATGTGTGTGTGTGTGTCTTTGCATGTGCGTGGGTGCCAGCATTGTGTAACTGGTCATTAATTACTCCAAGGCAGGCACGCCACTAATCAGACCCCCCGCAATTATTCCTCAATGCCCCCAGCATCGCAGCGAGCCACTCACACAGTGTCTGTTGACAGTGACAGTAACCGTCGCGCCATTGTTGCCTGCAGACTCACTGTACCACTTATTTGTTCACTCAAGGCAGGTGGTCCTCTCAGTGAGGTCATCCCGTCTGAAACATAAGGAGAGGGGTCCTCAGAGGGGGTCATCCTCGTACCCCGCACTCAGCACCAAACAATGCGGAGGTTCTTATGACTTTCTATTTATGCTGTTGGCCCCTGCTTTCCACATAGTTGTAGTTTGAAGTAATTGCTTTTTCTGTTTACGCAGGCAAGTTGGCACAGCGGTCTTACAATAACTAACTTGCTTGGAATGACAGACCAAACATGAATGCGATATAATTATGCAATGGAAAAGGGGAATATGGAATATCCTGATTAAAATTACACACTGCAGATGCATATTATTCATTTTAATTGAATTTGTTTTCCATTCCAGCCTGCTGTGGAGGACCAGGAGGAGATAAATGGTTGTTGGGATACTGCAAACAAATTTGATCATACACTCTGAGGTCATCTTTTATTTATATGTATATTTTGTTTGGTGAATTTTGTCTTATCACTCTTTGTATCATGACATACAGGATGGACGATAGCTCATGAATGAGTGGGAGACTTCTCCCTCCTTAAAAATGCCCTGGATTTCCAGGAAGTCAAGGATCATAAGAATCTTTATGATCTTAAAAGACAATCATGGACAAGGCCCTATTATCCGTGATACTACAATGTAATGTAACATTGCTTTTTTTGTCATTGGTTTTGTCTGCTTTTCTTATTTTTTCATAAAAAAAGAATAAAATTCAAGTATATATTTATAAAAAAAAAAAAAAGATCATACAAGACATTCAGCCAAAAACAAACAAAAAATACAAAGAGAGGAGGAGAACAAAACAAACAAACAAATAAAAGAAAACAATTTGTCACGTTACATTTATAGACTTTTACTCGCTGTTTTACATCTATGTGTGTGTGTATACAGTAAATATATTACTTCATAATATGCATATACGACATAACTGCACAGTCTACTTATATCATAGTTAGTTAATTTTGCAATTGCTACACCTGTCAACCAGAAATATACATTACGTTATTTTATATTTCATACATGTTATATGTTATTTCTATATTCTAATTTCTGCACGTCTGTATGTCTTAGATTCTCATTTTTACTTGCATTATTTAGGCCTACATATTTGTAGGAGCTTTGTTGATGTAAGCCTAAGGTATAAAATTTTTGACTGCTTCACTGTAATTGTTGCACACATGATAACCAATTATTAGAGACTTGACAACCAAACAAAGGCATATCATATCCTGTCATTTAAGGAGTCTAATTTTATTTTTTAATGTCTTTACATTTGACTGAAACATCTATCTATCTTAAAAAAATAAAATCCAACATGTGCATTAAAGTATTTAATAATGTGCAAAAAAATGTTTTTTATAATCAATAGTTTTATGTGTATATGTGTAACAGTATACAGAGTCTCAGTCCCTCCATTATACTCTGCTGTCTGATTCAGTGGACTTTATCTCCATCATGCGGCAAACACGCGTGCGTGCACGTGCGTTGTTAGACGGTGTGCGGGTGTCTGTGCACTGACAACCTGTCTGTGTCTCTTAAGTATTATAAACACACTTTTAAATATATCACCCGTGTTTTGGCAGCGGTTTATTTATTGCGCTGTAACTCAACCGTGTCCTCTCACCTATCTAAACTACATTTCCCATGTCAGAATCGCCCAAAACGGAAGTGACGTAAGTAGTCTTCCGCCGGTGTCAAGGGCATCGCAAACTTGCGTTAGCCGAACCTAGCAGTAGCTGTCCGCACGTGTGTTTAAAGAAGCTCGGTAAAGCCGCAGGTTTGGGTGGAGACTCCGGTAGAAATGGACGGGTTCGGTTCAGACTTCTCGGCCGGTGGAGCAGGAGGGAAAGTGGACACCGGAACCATCATGGAGCAGGTCAAGGTCCAGATCGCGGTGGCTAACGCTCAGGAGCTGCTGCAGGTAAACTGATGGGTACAGCTGCTAAGCTAGCAAGACTTACCTAAAACTAAACTGAAGAAGTGTAAGGGCAGCGTTGGATAAAGTTCAGTGTTTTAGGGATGACATGAGCAGGTGTATTTACTCCGTTACAGCGTTACATGAAGATACTGTTGTGAAATATAAACCATAAGCAGCAGTAGTCGTTGAAATGCTGTTGAGAAACGTTAACGTTTAAAAACAATTGATTTGTTCACTAGATAACCTTTTAACCTACTTAATTATAGACCTATCTGAGTGTTTTCATCTACAAATAGTAATTTCAATGCTCACAGGATGATGTTGTTAACTGGTGATGTACCTGCAGGTCAGCTGGTTGCAAAACATTATAATAACTGTGTCTTTGTGTTTCAGAGAATGACAGACAAATGCTTCAAGAAGTGCATAGGTAAACCTGGGAGCACACTGGACAACTCTGAGCAGGTATGTTGGGCCATAATCAGCAAGTTTATGGTCAGATGTAAACAGATGTGAGCTGAAATTATTAGTCAGTTGACAGAAAATAAACACAAGCTATCTAAGATGATCTAATTCAAAGACTTGCTGCCTTTCTTTGATTTCTATGACAGTGAAGGAAAGTTTGTGGGTTTTGGACTGTTAGTCAGACAAAACAGGCAATTTAAATATGTAAACTTAAGTTTTAGGGCAGTGTAACAGGTATTTTTCATCATTTTGTGATGCATTATGGACCGAGTTATTAATGAGAAAAGAACTGACAGTATGATTTATAAAGACAGTAATTGATAGTTGCAGCCTTTAAAAAGACTGTGAATTGTTTAAGGATAAAAACCACCAGCTCACTCAGTCTTAAAATCCATAGTACAGGTAGGCAGTCCCCAGATGCATCCAAGGCTCTCTGACTGTAGTAAAAATCCTTTAATAATACATGGGTAACCAACGTGTTTTGACCAAAGAGTCTTCATCACGGTGTGACACCCAGATGAAGACTCTCTGGTCTAAATGCGTTGGGTTTGATGCCCTGATGAAGACTCTCTGGTCTAAGTGCGTTGGGTGTAACACCCTGATGAAGACTCTCTAGTCAAATTGCGTTGGGTGTGATGCCCTGATGAAGACTCTCTAGTCGAAATGCTTTGGGTGTGACGCCCTGATGAAGACTCTCTAGTCGAAATGCTTTGGGTGTGACGCCCTGATGAAGGCTCTCTAGTTTAAGTGCATTAGGTGTGAAATCCTGATGAAGACTCTCTAGTTGAAACGCGTGGGGTGTGACACCCTGATGAAGATTCTCTAGTCTAAGTGCGTTGAGTGTGACGTCCTGATGAAGATTCTTTAGTCTAAATGCATTGGGTGTGACACCCTGACGAAGACTCTCTAGTTTAAGTGTGTTGGGTGTGACACCCTGATGAAGATTCTCTAGTTAAAACGCGCGTAGTCTAAGTGCGTTGGTTACCCATGTATTATAAAGGATTTTTAGCTACAGTCAGAGTGCCTTGGATACACTTTTGGACTTCCTGCCTGTACTTTGGACTTGGAGACAGAGTGAGCTGGCGAGTCGTTGGGTTTAATCTTTAAGGACTCTTTACCCATCCTTGAAGAGCACCTGCTTTTTTAATCTAACTACACGGAGCCTTAACGCAGTGCAGCACTCACTATTTTCCTTCATTTCCAGATCATGACTTGTATTAACTTCACTGCTTGTGTCCTCACAGAAATGTATCGCCATGTGCATGGACCGGTATATGGACGCCTGGAACACCGTGTCCCGAACATACAACTCCAGACTACAGAGAGAAAGAGCTCGCATGTGAACACCCCTCTCCTCGCCCTTTTCCCTCCCCCTCCCTCGGGTTGCTGCTTACAGTGAGGAGGAGCACAGTGTTTCCACTGGAGGCCAGCAGCTGTGCACAGGTGTGTCCTGGCAGCTGCACACCACCATCATCATCATCAGAATACCTCACGGACAGGCAAGCAGAGCCTGTGGACTCTAGCCATAACAATGTCTCTGTGGACATTTTCACTTTGCTCTGAGGAAGAGTTCAGTAACAAAGTTTGATTATTTGTGTTTTTATGTTATGAATAATTAATTCTCTGGTTAACAAGTAAACTTGCGTTGTACGAAGCTGCGATTTACACCTGCGTGTTTAAAGACATGCCGGTCAGGAGGATTGAAAACTCTAAATTTCCTGTTGGAGGGAACAGAAGTGTGAATGTGTGTATGTGCCAGCCCTGTGATTGACTAGTGACCTCTCCAGGGTGTACCCTGTGTCTTGAGCAGTGCATGCTGGGATATTTTAAGCTCTGATTGCCACTGAAAATTATTTTGAAAATAAATAAATGTACTGTTGCAATGTGGCAGTCCTAAATCAGTCACCTGCAGCACTGTGGCTTTTATTTTTGGAGTACTTACACCAGTATGCATCCAGTGTGGCTTCAGTGGAAACACCGACACCTTTCAGCCATCAAATTAAGGGTGAATGTGTCTTGTGTTTAAGAGCCTGTGGAACTGGGACACGATCCCTGTAGTAACTGTCCGCAGGACTTAAGTCTCACCACCGTCAGCAGTCTGCCCATGTTTGCTGCCCATTCTTTTCATTGTGTTTCGGCTCAGAGCGAGACTAAACATTCAGCACGACTGAAGCCCCTTAGGGACGACACAGGCTCTCCTTAACATGCTTTTACTCTGAAAGACCTACTTAAAATCAAAAGGAAGACTTGTGGAGCAACTTGGGTGTTTTCACGACGGTGAACCTGACATTCACAAGCCTCCAAACAGTCCTATATCAAAGTACGCCCGGGGAACAAAACTGTTTTGTCTGACCTGTTTTCTAGCTGTCACTCTATCTGCCGCCCTCCACAGTAGTGGGCTTGTTTCAGCAGGGTCTGCCTTGCTGTACGCGAGGTACTGAACCTTTCTCAGCTTTATCTGCACAGTTTGTCAGAAGTCTGGGAACCACTATCCTTTTTTTCCCCTGTCCTGCTGAGTTTATGTAGGGAAGTAAGAACCACAGAAGCTTGTTAACATTATTTGCAGTGATGATTTTCATGATGAATCAATAAATCTTGTCAATCAGAGTCCTCTCGTGTCTCTCATCCAAAAGAAAAAATGACACCTTACTTCAAGTTTACTAAGCTCAAATTAAAACTCCATTTACGCTGATTTTAGCACCAATTTTTGACACAAAACTGTATTTTTTTCCAGGCAAACCACCTTTCAGTGACTATTTTTGATGGCATCTTTGTCTCATTTTCCAAGAGTAGATACAAAAAAGACAAGGAAATGTCCCCATAAATGAACCACATATATTCTGACCCCCACACAACATGAAAAAATACACCATGTACAGTAAGTTTACCGGTCAGGACAATAAATAACTGAAATAAATACTTAAAATCATGCATGTGCTAGCAGAATGTCCATAAGCCACAGTCCAGTATTCTCCTTATTTCTTCAGTACATTATGAAAGACGATGGTCCCAGTTCAGATGATTGCACAGTATTAGAAACAGCACCTATGACCAGTAGGTCACACAGGTCAACACTGTGGAGACTACTGTGTATGTGTGGCTTTTAACTTGACTTTGGTCCTTGTACAGTACGATGGATCAGGAAAATCCAGTGTGTACGTTTAGCAGGTTCAGTTCCCTTTTTTTGCCTCTTCAAAAATACAGGTGTGTAGATATCCATTTCCTGACAGACGTCACACGAGTGTAAACCCCCGGAAAACCGATTCGCCCACAGCCATGTCCCCAGCTGGTCACTCCAGCAATAAACCACTGGCCAGAGGGCTCACGACAGGTCAGCGGCCCCCCGGAGTCTCCCTAAATGATAGAGGGGAGGGTTGAGAGGAAAAAAAGCTTTTAATATTTTGTTAGAAGTTAAAATGACCTCATTGCACCGAGGTCTGCAGCATGTGAAGGAGGCTAAAACACCTGATTAAGGATGAGTGAGGAGGCAGAAGAGTAAGGCACAAAGAGAATGTCACTTGGATTGCTGCTGAGATGCCAGGTGCTTTGACCGAGACAGGAATGCATGTGGGTTTCCTTACATAAGAAGATTACAGAGAGGAAGCTGGTGAGAAGGGGGGCTCTGTATTTTACTCTCTCCCATCAGATAAAGCACTAAAGTGCTGCAATGTTCCTGAACGAGCAACACTTGGTTTCTCCATCATTATAACATCCGACAAGTATTTTCAAACCATGAATTATCTATATGCTTTCACTTTGTTTTCTACAAACAACTTCTAAAAAACCTCCAAAGAGTAAAGGGCATTATTTTTTCTTTGCTCTGACCTGGTTAACCATCCACTGTAAAAAGATTTGTCAGGGCCACGGCCCTATTTCCTCCGAGCTTCTGCTAACTTGTGTAATCTCGGTCCACAATCTTAGCGCTCAGATGGTGCCAAGACTCCACCACCCAGATGTCCGGCCCATTTCCAGGCTGCGTTAAAGGTATTTGTGTCACATAGTAGAAAGTCCTTCATCTTACCAAACAGGTGTCCCTGCCTCCCTCCATGGAACCAGCGCACATCATGTTCGGAGTCAGCACGTTTCCATACGACTGCTGGCAGTCTGCCTGGTCGATGATGTTCACCGCAGCTTTCTGGAGCAGGTTGGTCAACGAACCTGTGCCAGAAATAATTAATATATTAGTGCGTTATGCATTTGAAATTTCATTTCTTTATTTATTTTAATAACTGTCAGCACTACAATCACATTCCATGCAGCTCCATTGTTCTGGTGTAGCAACAGGAGTTTCAGTGGTAGATAAGTCAGACTCTGAGTAGATAAAAGTGAAACTCTCTGCATGGCTACATAAGAAAAGTGGGAAACACTGTAAAAAGACCGTGTAATAGTGTTCATAAATTATATTATATTGTGAGGTTGATGGCATGTTGGAGCTGGAGAGGGCTCCCCTTAGTAAAAAAAAAATACACATGATCTTTAATTTCGACTAAAGTAAGTTTTCTTGTTTTGTAAAGGTCTAGAGTGCAGGGTTTAGTGGCATCTGGTGGCATTTGTCCTTTTTTTTCACAAATGTATTCACAAAAACAGTTAAAGTAAAAGTACATGTACAGTTCATGAGAAATAATGGATGTGAAAAAGGACACCCTGATAAGCTATCGAAAAATTGAGAATGAACACGTCTAGATTTAAGAGGAGAAAGTGCATGTAATATACAGTAACATGTATAACCTACAGAACTCCTACGACTAACCAAAGACCTAGAGACTAAACTACCCTAATGCTGACGACTAAATGGCCCCAAGACATTTATTCCATCAGTCTAAACATAAGTTTCATAGGTAAGATAACATAAACGGAGACATATGGCAAGTGGAAGTAGCTGTACATTGTAAATGGATATGAGTGTAACTGGTATAGAAATTCCCAGCTGTTTAAGGTGCTCATGCTTTAACATATTTTTGTAGTAATTGCTGCTTAAGGTTCTTTTTGAAGACAGACACTTAAAATGACATTTTCACTCTGTTATCAGTCTCATTTCATACCTGCGGACCTCTGCAAACCACACTAAAGCTCGTACATGTAATTAACATTTTTACCCTTCATAAGATGTTTTTTTTCTAGTCTTATATGTATGAGAGGAAAACTCAATTGGAACAAGGTCATGGAGTCTGCTGTTGAGCTTAAATACAGCATTATACATTATACAAGCATCCTGAAAGATGTTACACTCAGTGAGCGTCAGGGGAAAGTGCAGTCACCAGGAGCGTCAGTAATAATAAGAAAGCAAGATCAAATAAGTAAATTATTGAAAAGTCGACAGACTGAACAGTTGAATTCAAATGATTTAAATTATATCACAATTTAGTATGCACTAATATTGTTCATGAGTGAATTGTCAGTTTCGGCATGTGCGACTGAGACACTTGTTAATATTCCGCGTGGACAGTGATGTCCAAATGTCCAGTTTGTTGTAACATGTAACATCATTATGCAATTGAGCCGGATGTCAGCAGGGTTTTCAGTCTCTCACCTCCCTCCCTCATGGATCCCCAGCCTGTGATGTAGCACTCTGCATTCTTGAGGAAGCGGTGCACTGGTGAGGGGAGACACACAGACTGGATGGTGTAGGACATGGGGACCTGGACCGCCAGCTCCAGCAGAGCCACGTCATGGTCCATGTTGGTGTCATTGAAGGCTGGGTGGATGACCACCCTCTGGATGGGGATGACCAGGGCTCCTACCCCAGAGCGCAGCACTGATCCCAGGCTCACAGCCCAGTTAGTGGGGCTCGGGTCACTGGGGGTCATAAATGAGGACAGGCTGGATGTAATGGGAGGGTCATGTTTGATTTAAATATTGTGGTGAAGTTTAGGTTCAGCCAGCCGTACCTTTTGAAGCAGTGTGCCGCTGTGAGTAACCATCTGCTGTGAATGAGTGTGGCGCCACAGCGGTGCAGTCTCTGGTACTGGAGGCTGCCAATCCAAGGCCACTCCCCCCTCCGAGCTGTTACTCCACCCACGATCCTTTGGGAGCCTAACGCAGGACGTACGCCGCAGTCTGAAACAAAAACACACATCAGAAGTGTTTCCTTTAAACCAAAATATGCGACTCCTTTACACACATGAACGTACCACAGTTTCTTTCATCAGCCTGGTTGGGGCAGTCTGGGATGCCGTCACACTCTGGGTTGACCTTGCTGATGCAGGAGGTGGCGCTACACTGGAAGTTTCCAGTGCAGTTCAAGACTGGAGGACATGAGAGTTGGACAACAAAGGTATTTGTGATGGACAACGTTGCATCATATTTCTGAGACAAATAAATTCAGTGTGACATTACCAGGTAGTGTTGGTGCAGATGACACATCCATGGCTATGGTCCTGGGTACTGGTGGATTCTGAAAGCTCCCTCCTGTCACAGTAACTGGCACGGTGGGAGCATACTGGGTGTATTTGAGGGATTT
>JAPZEB010000021.1:18523050-18536277 GCA_029783705.1 Chaetodon striatus | reverse complement strand
GGTGCTCCAGCTTCCTCCCACAGTCTACTGCGCCTCTCGCCCAGTGTTAGCTGGGATAGGCTCCAGCCCCCCGTGACCCACCCACAGGATCAGCAGTCACAGAAAATGAATGAATGAATGAATGAATATCAAACACTGGCCAGTCTCCATCTGATCACGTGACAAGACGATAAGATCACACAGTAACTAGTTTAGGTGCATCTATGGTAACAGGTGTGCACCAGGTGTGCCTGTGGTTATAACGTACACCGGGGCCCGCTGTGAATAACTTACACCACTGACTGAAAGTGTAACTTATCTGTGCTCTCTGCAGAGCCAGACTCAAAGATTTCTTCAGTGTTTCACTTGAAAACTTAGTTTGAAAATGACATTTCCTTGTTAACATCCAAGACAATGTTGTCACAATGGTTGTTCTAAAAGGAACCACCAGGTGGCGCAGTAACTCAATGTCTCTCAGTGTTTCTAATACATTTACTGCTTTGCTCTGTGGCTCAGAAATAAACAGCCTTCACCAGTAAACAGTATATGATGTTAAACTATGTAAATGATGCTGTATCTCTGGGAGCAGAAGACAACATGCATCAGATATTACTGCAGAGTCTTTTGGCTGAACAGCAGAGTAAAGAGACAACAAGTCATTATATGACAGTGGCGGACTCGAACTCAGTACATTTATTTAAGTACTGTATTAAAGCACAAATTTGAGGTACTTCTAGTTAACTCAAGTCTTTTCTACTGATAACACTCTCTGCATTTACTCCACAGCATTTATCTGACCACTTTAGTTACTTCATAATCAGACAGAGAGCAGACATTACACCAATCTTGTGTGCTTTAGAATTGAGTTTAAAATCCTTTAATTAGTTTATAAAGCTCTTAATGGTCTCATTTCTCCCTATTTATTAGATTTGCTTTTATCACATGAACCTCTAGATGAAGACCTGAGGGCTGCACAGAATGTTTTTAAAAGCAAACTCAAGACCTCCCCCTTTAGCCTGGCTTTAAATTCAACTTTGTCTTTTTTTTTTTTAATTAATAATGTGTATTTATCAATTTATTTCATATATCATTTTTTCTACCTGGCATATTCTTCTATTTTGTTACGTATTTATTAATTTTAACTTATTTATTGACTGATTTAAAATTGTTTTCTATTTTGACTTTTTATCCTGCCTCTGGTGTTTATCCTCTTACGATAGCATTTCCTCAGTCAGTCTTTACCATCACAGTCTTAGCTTCGTGTGTGTGTGAGTTGTTTTATTGTTTTTAGTGTGTGAGGCACTTTGTGTTGCATTCTGTTTGTCTGAAAAGTGCTTTATAAATAAAGTTTGAATGATCAAGTATGCATCTGTGTGGTGACTGTGCCACTCACCAATTAGCAGCCCTACAAAGACCCCGATAACGAGGAAGAAGAGGAGGAAGGCTATCAGGGTGCTTCTGTAGCAGGCAGAGTTGGAGGGAGCAGAGGAGGCTCCTGGAGAAGGCCACGGCTCTCCTCCTCCATCCTTCTTCACCTCCATGTTGGACTCACAGCACCAACCTCACAACTCACATTCCACTGTGTCCAGTATCATAATGCCTCGCAGACAAAATGATCCAGACCTGGTGGAAAATAGTGACAAACATTTGAAGACACTCTTTGACAACATTAAACTGAGATGTTACAAAACTCTGCACATGTATAAAACAGGCAAACAAACAAAAGAAGTGTGTTTATGTCCTCGGATAGACCATAATAATATTTATCGTCGTTCATACAAGCCATATAGTCCAGAATGGTGAATAGGGTGTCACAAAAATTAAAGAATAAGGTCCTAGGATGAAATTATCAGGCCTATGGAAATGTAGCTGTAACGTACCGACAGTAAACTAAGACTACACACACACATCAGCAGTGAGTCTGAGGCTGAACAGGACGTCCATCAGAGACCAGGGAGGCCATGTTGCCCCGCGATCACACATCAGATATGGAAAAGGTTACACCAAAAACAAGCCGACCCCCACAAAGTTTTCCAAAAGACAGGATTTCAATGAATAAACTGCCTCGATGCGAACATTCACCGCACCTGCACATTACGCACGGCGTCTCCAGGCGCACCACAGCGCGCAGAGCATCAAACAATACAGGCTTTATGTCGTGATGTAAACTCACTCACCTCTTTCCTCTGAACATTCACCAAACCCCGCAGCTCTCAGTGCATGACTTGGCGCACACAGGAACAGATACATGGATGAAGGAAGACACGGCAGAGAGGTCCGCTATTTGTCCCACCTGCCAAGGGGCGTGCCGTGTCCGTCCCGCAGGTAGCTCACCTTTTCAGTTTACTTTAGGAGGTCGGCTCGGCTTCACAAATCCCCGGCCGACCCTCCTCCCACCGGGGCCTGATCCCTTCGGTTACACCCCGGTGTGCACAGGCATTTACTGTCACCTCAGAGCTCCCATAATCCCCAGGTAAACAATAAACGACGGTTACTCCTTTACGCACATGAATAAACGCGCATTAATAACCTCCTCAGAGGAGCTCAGTGCTCCCTCTAGTCGCAGCCGGCCTGTGCTCCATTGACACAGTGACTGAGCAGCAGAGGAGGAGCGAAGCCTCCAGGAATCCTGGCTGCATGTCCCGGCCTCACAACACCTGGCAAACCATTAGGCTCCTTTTACCTGGATTACAGTTCCTCTCAACTGTTCAGGTGCTTTTACAGCGAGTTTATTAGTGCTGCTGATTCAGCACTCACATTATTGCTGCCCATATCCATATTATCTGACTGCTTATTGGGTGTAAATGCTACAAAGCATTCATTTTATTCTATGGCAAAAAATATTTACTGTTGTTGTTCTGATCCTTGGACATTTTTCTATTATTTTACTATTTCTTTTCTCATTTATAACTTCATAATACTTTCTGAAATATTCCTTTTTTTGTGGAAATCTTCCCCCATTCAAATGAATAGATTGAATGTTCAAATTTAATAAAGAGTCATGCTTTTACATTAATTTTTGACTCTTTTCTCCTCATTCATACACTCCCAGAGAAACTCATTCAGACATCTTTCATACATTCTGTGTATCATTGAACTTTTAAAATCCCATTTAAACTTTTTGAAATGTTTAAACTTGTTTGCAGTATGGTAAAAATGCTGTATACTGTGTATACTGGACAGAATGTTGAGAGCAAAAGGTAGGGTGAAATGTTTGGCTCTTTAAGAAAATTCCTGCTTGTATTCGTTTTTTCACTACCATTTTTATGATTTTTTAAAAGTTTTCATTTACTTTTTGAATGTATTTTTACAATTTAAGTGTATGAAACAAGCTTCAAAGCCTCTTAAAACCACTCTACTTTGAAATTGTACTCTCCACACAGCTACAGAACTCACTTAAAGTTAAAACTGGTTGCAAGACTTTGACCTATAAAACTGTTATCAAACAGATCATTTTTGCGTGATCACAGTTTGTTTCATGCTGTTCGCCTGCTGAGTTAAGAATTGGTGTCTTCTGCGCTGCCTAGAGTGGGTGACATCAGTCTTCTTGAGTATCACCCACTCTAGATCTTTCTGCCCCTCTTTCTTTACAAAATTTTCTTTGTTGTGCTCACAATTTTTACTCCTCATTCACAAGTTCACATCAAAACATAGATGTTTTTGTAAATATTAAATGTATTAAATGTTTACTTATGGCCAAGCTTAAATTCAATGCATTTTTTTCTTCATAACAGTCCCTGATTTAAAAAATACTTGGATCCTATTTTAATAAAAAGCACATTTACCTGCTATTTTTCTGACGCCAATATGTAATCCATCTCACCAGCCCCTCTGAAAGAACAATCCTACCAAAGCTGAATCAGTTTACTTAAATTATTCCCCCACCCTGCGTAAAGCACCTCAGTCAGTGCAGTTAATACCACAAATGTCTCTTTGTCAGTGTGCAGACAGGCTTGAGTGGCTTATCTTAACACGCACAACACACACACTCCCTTTATTCCTTCAAACACTTTCAGAGATCACAATCGAGTACTTCAGTTACTGGGTGAAAAAAGATGATGGAGCTGCAGTCAACCCGGCAACAGATTACCATTAACCATTACCAGTTCACCAGAGCTTATTAAAGATAAATGACATCATCTATTAGCTTGTGTGTGTTATTAAGACTGCAAGTGTAAATCATCTGCAGTTAACTCAGGTGACGTTGTTGAAAAATTGCTGCTTTTTTAAACCAAATTAGGCAGCACTGACTTCAAGCTGCAGACAACTTTACAAAATACCAGTGGAGAGGCTGCTTGATTCAAGACGGCCGTGCCACACGGACACAGCAGCAGAGAATCAGACTGCAATCAGTGATTCTGCCATCTAGTTCTCCGTCCATGTATCTAATATGTACGAGATCGAGGGAGAACAAAATGTATCAACACTCAACATACATTTTCATTTTATTTTCTTATCAAAAACAAAGAATAGTAAAAAGTTTCTTATTGTGGCTAAAAAGAAAATGGTTTCCCAAACTTGTGGGCTCTTCAGAACTTAAATCTTTGCAAACTTGCACACCACAGACAAAAACAAAAGCGAAGTGCTTTCAAGTGTCCTCCTCTGATCAATTTGTGATTCTTAACAGAAATTTACTTTGTCGGACGCATTGTTAGTTATGTTTTAAAAATTAAAACAACAAAAAACTCCACAAAATGTTCCAGTGTGTGCATGGTTGTAGCTGTGTGTGTGTGTGTGTGTGTGTGTGTGTGTGTGTGTGTGGGATTGTAACTGGGCGAGTGACAGGCTGTGCGTTAGCCGTCCTGTTGCTGTATGAACGGGTTTGGTATAGCCTCCATGCCGTCCTGTGGACAGATTAGCACTACGGAGGTTCCTCTGCAGACCACCAGCCCCAGCTGCCTGGTGTCTTCTGTCAGCTTCAGCTGGTCGTCTGGATCTGTAAACACAAGGAGGGATAAAGGTTACAGACATGCAGGAATTAAAGTTACACGTCAGTTCATAGGTTAATTTTGCTACTCTTCAGTTGACTGCACTGTGCATCCGCTGTGTCTGGTGGGAACTACCTAGCGTTAGCGTTGCCACTCATTCAGCCATTGCTACCAGTAGCGCCATACCGACCTAACAGTCACTAGCCGTGCCGACACTGCTGATGGTAGTAATGTTAAAGGAGGTTTTACAGCGACACGTTTTGCTACCAGGACAGTGTTACAAACTGTAATCACAGAATGAGCGACGCAGCTAGTTAGCTAACGTTAGCTCCCTTCTGACGTGGTGGTGCTCAGTGCAGAGCACCCAAAAAAAAACAAAAACCAAAACATGGAGACCAGAGGTTGGGCAGTGGGCATGTTTCCATGTTAACACAGCTGGCGTGCTGTCTGTCAGCAGGTCAACAGAATCGCAAAACAAAAAAATGCACCACCTCTAAATGGAAAGCACTTTGAAATGCATCGCTACAGCCTCACTGAGTCCAAGGATGCCAGCCCCGTTTCCACCAAGCAGTATGGTACAACACAGTTCAGTACGCTTTTCTTTCTGTGTCCACTGCGAACAGTTGAGGATGGTGCCAATGGAACCGTTCTGTACCAGTGAGGAAGTGAGTGACAACAACCCCCGCCCACATTAAGAGTACTGTTTGCAGTGGAACCGCTAAGCTGACCTAGGGTCTAGGTGCCATGTCTGAAGGGTTACCTTTGGTTCCAAAGGTACTATACCAAAAGTGTTTGGTGGAAAGGGGAGTTAAAAGAAAAACAACAACTATTTTTTTTTTCAAAATATACCTAGTTATTTACCAATTAATGAGTGTTAGCCTTATGAAAGAAAAATTAAAGGAAACTGACTTCACTTGTTCAGGTTAAAGGCATAACATGTGGGATTTAGTGGCATCTAGCTGTGAAGCTGCAGATTTTAACTTCCTGTGTGCCAAGCATTTGGCCTGCGGTGGCCGACACGAAAACACCAAAGCACAAATGGCCCTATCTAGAGCCAGTGTTTGCTTTGTCT
Organism: Chaetodon striatus; assembly: GCA_029783705.1. Taxonomy (NCBI): domain Eukaryota; kingdom Metazoa; phylum Chordata; class Actinopteri; order Chaetodontiformes; family Chaetodontidae; genus Chaetodon; species Chaetodon striatus. Next base: position 18,530,298 of record JAPZEB010000021.1, on the reverse strand, counting down.
GCTCTGGGCTACAGTAGAAACAACATAGCGGACTCGGTGGAAGAGGACCTCCATATGTACATATAGATGGCTCACTCTAAAGTAACCAAAACACCAACAATTCTTCAGGTAATAATTAGAGATGCAACGGTTCTCGGTCAATACGCCCTTATGGACCGCAGGATTTCGGTTTTGCAATTAATTTTGCACTGATGCTTTACAGGCCACTGTCTGTGTGTGTGTGTGTGTGTGTGTGCGCGCGCTTGTCCACAGGATGTGTAGAGAGCGGCCGAGTCAGCCTGCTGCACAAAAGCCCTCCCTGCGAGTTAATGTCCGATCACTGTTGTGGCTCCGCCCACTCACCCCCTCACATTGTTGTAACTGTTGAAAGTGGCGCTCGCCTCACACAGAAAAGAAGCGGAAAAAAACAAACAGAGAGCCATGGCAAGCGAAAGCGGAGGAGTTGAGAGACTGAAATTTGAAGAAGCACCGGCTTCGTACAAATCTCCGGTGTGCGATCACAGCAAAATCATCGATTTCGCTGTTGAATACAACGACGAAGGAGAGAAAACAGTTAACAGAAATGTCACTGTCTGCAAACGTTGCCTGAAACACGTCCCATACGTAAAAGGAAACGAGCAATATGAGCATGCATCTGCAGCATGAGACAGTCGAGGACTCGAGAAGGTAACACCAACGAAAAAACAACTGTAGTGTATACTGAACGAGTTGTCAAAGTTAAGAGGCTGTTAACTTAAATAAATTACATTATGTCTGCATTTGGACAAGTGTTATTCGGTACACCAGTGATACTGGGATTTGTTTACTGCGAAACATAGTTTTTGCTCACAAGCAAAATAAAGAGATAATTTTGGGGAAAAAAAATTGTTCTCTTTACGCACAAAACACGCACTGAAACCGAACCGAAACTGTGGCCCAAAAACCGAGGTACAGACCAAACCGTGGGCTACGTGTACCGTTGCACCCCTAGTAATAATCCCATAATTAAAACACAGCTATGAATATTGTATTTCATTTATGCTGATACATCCCTTTAAATCCTACACACTGGACCTCCAAGGGAAATAGTTAACACAGATAAAAGGGGGCACAGACTTAGGCAAAACACAGGGTTATACACATTAGTAGAGTCTGGTGGGGTTAATTATTTAATAATTAGACCACTGGATGAGAATAAGATTTACAGTGACAGGTCAATGACAGTATTTCTCCGTCACAGTCAGCGCACTCCTGAAAACAAGTCAACTCAGTTTGACACCTTTCATGATGCAAGTACACACTTTCTGCGCACTTAGCAAGAAAGTTTGAAACTTACCACGCATGTACTCGATTGTTCCGTCCAACACCAGGTTCAACAGAGGATCAAAACCCTTCAGGACACCGCTGGCTGAGAGAGAAACACACACTGAGTGAAGCGCTAACATGAACCGTTTACACCGGCTACACCGGTTAGCATTAGCTTACTATCATCACATTAAATCCACCTACCCTCTCGTCCTCCCTGAAACTTTACACGAATCGGCTTGTCGATGTATTTTGACAAGTCGAAGATGCTCTCCTTCTTCTTCTTCTCTTTATCCTACACACAGCACACAGACATTTGTTTGTTAGTCACATGGAAGCTCGCGCACAAACACCAACTTAGCCTGAGGTTAGCTTTGCCGGGCTAGCCACGTTAGCATCATTCGTATTGCATTTAAATATTTACTCTACATCCCAGGTGAAGTTTGGAATAAACTATTACTGGCTAAATACATCTCTTACAATGTTTACGGGTGCGAAGGTAAAAAAGTGCTTGAATGAAAGCGAAAACCAAACGAACTCACCGCCATGTTAGCTGTGTAACCCGGAAGTTAAACTGTGACCTCAGAAGTGTTCCGCCAATCAAATCATTGAGCGCCTGTAGCTGACGTCACTAGTTTGTTGATTATTAGTGTGTTGACTCTATTATTGAATTACTGACAGGGGGAAATGATCAGAGTTTAATATTAAGACAGTTAGTGTCACATGATTAGTCCCTGACCTTCCTGTGTTATAGTCAGAGTATGTTTTTCAACCTGACCTCCTTTTCCTTGTTGTGTTTTCAGCCAGCAGTCAGTCAGGGGGAAAGTCTATTAATACCACCAGTTGGTGTGTTGTGAACTAGATCAGGGACGAGGCACTGCGCAGAAGACGGCTGGGTGGTTGTGACATGGCCTGCGGAGCCAACGCTGAGCTGAAACCTCAGAGCTTTAAATTCACAGTTCTCTCTGAGCAGATAAACAAACTCGAGGACGACTCTGCTTCACATGTGACAGACTCTAACTCTGCGCCTGATGCAGTGCCTGATGCTATTCTGCGCGTGGAGGGAGAGAGTTTTTATGTCAGCCGTCAACGACTGGCCCTTCAGAGTCCCTACTTCAGGGCGCTGTTTTTCGGCGGCGGCCTGGAGAGCAGCAAAAAGAGAGTGGAGATTAAAGGTGTGAGTCTGCAGCATTTTAGGGTTTTGATGGAGTACAGCAAGACACTCAGTCTGGCTCTGGACAGAGACAATGTCCTGGGGATCCTTGAGACCGCAGATTTTTTACAGCTGGAGCGAGCCAGGCTGCTGTGCTGCAAGTTCCTGGAGCGTGAGCTGCATCTCAGTAACTGTCTGGGAATGATGGCCTACGCGTGGCGGCTTGGCTGCACTCAGCTCTACGCTGCAGCACGACAGGTGGTGCTCACACACTTCTCTGCTATCGTGGCCGAGGAGGACTTCCTGTCTTTGTCTAAGGAGAGCGTAGCAGACCTTCTGGCCTGTGATGACCTGGCCATCTTCAAAGACGATCTGGCCCTGGAGGCCACCCTGCGCTGGGTGTCATTTGACCCCAAACGAGAGGAGCATTTTCAGGAGCTGGTGGAGCTGGTGAGGCCTGAGTCGCTCTCTGTGCCGTTTGTTACTGAACTTTTGATCAAAATGAAAAGCTCCGACCCCGTGGCCAAGCTCATCTGCAAGCTGGATGAACGTTTCCCGGCGTCTTGGTCAGTAGGCAGGTCGGTGAAGAGGATCAGGGCCAGAGAGACCCTCTTTGTTCTGGGTGGACCTCACGATCAGGAGCAGCAGTCGCTGTACCAGTTTCACCCACACAGTGGGAGGTGGCAGAGCTGTCCGCCTCTGCAGAGGAAGAACCTCACACAGTACTCAGTCGCTGCAGTAGGTAAAGATGGGGTGTGAATGATAGTGATGAAGATGAGGGTGGTATTAAGTGTGTAAATGTATCTCAATCGTCTGTAACACCAAATCAAACAACACATTTCCTACATTACATTTTTAAAATGTCCTGGTTCTCTCATGATGTAGGAGACAAGGTGGTGGTGACAGGCGGCTACTTCCGGGACGTCCTGTGGTTCAGTGTGGACTGGGTCAGGATATACGAATGTGGGAACCAGCGCTGGGTGGATGGGCCGGCCCTGCAGAAGTCCAGGCACAGCCACTGCTCCATAGGGCTGGACTCAGTGCTGTACGTCCTGGGGGGCAGCATGGACGAGGGGCTCGTGGCTAATGTGGAGAGGCTGGTGCTGGGGTCAGAGGAGGGCTGGGTGGAGGTCAGCCCCCTGGTCAAGGCTGTGGAGAGGGCAGCCACTGCCGCTCTGGGGTCGTGTATCTACGTGGCGTGCGGCCTGGATGAAAACGGGGAGGTGTATGGTGGGGTTCAGAGGTACATGGTGAAGCAGGATCACTGGGATGTGGTGTCCTTTTCTCCGTTTCCACGGTGAGTGAGTTTTTAATAACACTTTCTGACACATTCAGACAAAAAGTGACATTTCTTTATTTGTACTTTGTTTTCAAAATCACCCTCTGACAGATATGACCTGGTTGCCACAGAGCTCAACGGTGCCCTCTACCTGTTTGGAGGCCTCGCCTTGCGTTTCGACGTGGAGACAGACGAGTGGACTGTGCTGGAGGAGGAGAGTCTGGACAGGAAGTTTTTCTGTGGCTGCACAACAGTCACCGGCCAGATTTACCTGGTCAGCGAGAGGAAGAGTAACAAAGCATTCCCAAACATGGTGCTGATGGACCCTTACATAGACACCTGCATTGAGGTAGATGACGCCATACCCTGCCCCGTGCCCCTCAGAGGGTGCGTCACCATGAGGATGTTCCTGTGACTTCATCTCTTCTACACAACACTGTCTGTGGCTCTGTATCAGGCTGTGCCGAATGGTTCAAAGCCTCATTTATAATGTTGACATTTGAATTCTTAATCCAATTCAAATGCTGCTCAGATTTTTTTTGCATGATCATCGATTGTTTTTAAACTCAGTATTTCTACACAGTTGCAGATAAAGATTAGACTAAGCTAATATTATTAGTATTATACTGTTTGTGTATGTGATGAGATTCCAGTGGTGGTTGTGTAGGAGTGTGATCCAAATTTTTCCAGCAACTCCAGAGCACTGTAAAATACAAAAATCAACTTTTATGGAAAAAAGATAGATATTATCTTTTCTGAAATTCACAGTATGTTTTTATCCAATGAAATATTCTGCTTAAAGCATTTAACCTTTCAAAACCATTTTTTTCCTCAGCAGTAAAAAAATGATTTGGTCTCCTGCTTGCCACACACAAAGGAAGCTCACACCTATATAAATAATCCTCCTGTAGGCGACATACGCAGACGTCACGTTAAAGAACAAACAAACAAACAAACAAACAAACACAAGGGAAATTGTGGAGTGTATGTGGAGAGTTCTAGTAAGAGAAAATGAAAAGGCAAAAGCCAAGCCAGAAGATGGAATTTTCAACTTTGCACATACTGTATTCTCTTATTGTTTGTTATTTATTATTATTCATATTCTCTTATTGTTTATTTATTATTACTGTTTGTTACCTGTCAATTTCTGTTGATTTTTCATCAGCTCTTTTTGTTGTTAGTTACAAAAGATTTAATGTGTTGTGTCCGGCGCTGCATCTAGCAGCACTCTAACAACACCACAAATTACATGTATTAATTGAAGAAAGTTAATTTTGATTTAAAAAAAAAACAAAAACAAAACTAAGTAATTTACTTTAATAAATCACCAAATCAAATTTGAGGATTTTGTTTAAGGATAAAAAAGAAAAAAAAATCAGGGTAATGACATAAAAAAGATGACAGTCATTCAAAGCCTTATTTTAAAACTTCAATAAAGCTTCAGAAAAATACACACACACACACACACACACACACACACACATATGTGTGTATATATACAGTATGTATTAGGGGTGGGGGAAAAAATCGATACAGCATAGTACTGTAATATTTTTGTGAGGCAATATCATGTTGTCACCCAGTGCCAAGTATCAATATTCTAATGCAAAAAAAGCTTAAGTGAGATGAACAGACTGAAAATTTTATCTCACTAGACAAAACAGATATTAACGAACCTTTCCTTCAGATACATAATAAATACAGTTGAAAAAAAGGTAATAAATTGCAATATATCACAGTATATTTTGTTGCAATACTTGGCATATTGCAACATATTTAAAATTGCAATAATATTGAATCGAGATCGTATCGTGATATCGTATCGTATCAATTCTCTGGCGATTCTCACCCCTGATACAAATGTAAGTACATAAAGACATTTGGCACAGTCCTAGTTATGTATATGTTTATAATAGAGGTGCAATTTTTATGTAAGAGTTTTAAAATTTAAAAAAAAAAGGCTGCTCAATTAAAAAAAATCCATAAAATGAACAGAATGAACACAGACTCAGGAGCATTACAATAAGACAGCAGCGCTAATTTATTCAATAGAAGTAATTTATTAAAACTGTCCAACTGGCCACACAATCAACAAAGCATCCATGTGCGTTCATAAGAAAACAGTCTTGTGTTACGTTCATGGAAACATTTCTCCTACTTTCATATCTATTTTTAATTTAAAAACGATATTCTAGTGGGGGTCATGAGTGCGTTGTTCAGTGGATCAGCCCTTTAAGTGCTCTATAACTCGATCATTGTGAATCCACCTCGTGTTTTGGGCTGCAGTGTGATTAAGTCTCTGCTCAGAGACACACAACCCCGTCTCTACTCTAACCACTGATCTTCAAGAATTGTCCCGACTAACCTGTGAATATGCAACACCTGTTTTTGGTAGTGAATAACCTGCTGTGTATGAGCGTACTGTAGTTCATGATGGTTCTGAACGACATCTCTGTGCTGTGCTGCTGACAATCATGATGACCCATCTGGAGCCAAACCTGGAAACAGTTTACAGACACAGAGTCACGTGTTTTTTAACGGTTTGAATACATGTAAAATCCAATAATGTCTTGTTCCTTGTCTTGTCATATCAAAATATGCCATCAACTCTTATAAAAAGTCATTAAATCTTTACATTTACATCTGAGCCATAAAGCATTTTGACCTTTGTAGACAACTCGGCTATCTAAAATACCTCACGTGTCACTAATGCCCATCTGTGTGCGTGTACTTGTCATGGCTTACCTATTCACTACCAGCCTCACTAACGTCTCAAGCAAAACATTAAAACCGGTCAAAGTAAAAGCTGTCAGTGAAGGTAATCCTACTCACACACAGAGTGTAATATCAAGTGTTTGTCACAGAATAGTGTAAAAACAGCAGCCAAGGCACAAAACTAAAGTCCAGTAGAGCAAACCTTAACAGAAAAACTCATTGAGAAGTCATGCTGCCCGTCGCAACGACAGTCAAAGTAGAAAAAGAAACACACACACTCACACACATATGTGGTTTAAGTTCATACTTCTAGGAGCAGTACAGTTTTTTGTAAAGGCATCATTTTTAGCAGACATGGGGAGTGTGTTCTCTACGAGGACATGTTCTTCTATGTGCACCAGGGGGCGCCACAGCTCTTCTAGAAAGTGACAAAATCAAATCCTATCACAGAAAAATATAACTTTATCCTCCCTAAGGGACGTCTGCAGGAGCCTTTAAGATTCTGCCGCATTATCGCAACAACATAAAAATCACCTGTCGAGTAAATGGTTCATAAAAAATAGATATATAAAGTGGTCTATCAACAGATTTACTACAATCAGTATTCTTAGTAGTCTATGTACAATCAAACATACTGTGTATGTGGATAGAAAGCTATGGGAGTGAATTAAATTCTAGCTTTAGTTCGCCCTGTTTAAAACATGTTTACCACATTTTGGATCAGAACAGTTGGTTTTGTGTAAAAAAAAAAAAAAAAAGAGCAAAGAAAGGATAAATGCATTATAGCACAGTTCAGGTACTTGTGTCTGCATGTATT
>JAPZEB010000021.1:18491950-18507407 GCA_029783705.1 Chaetodon striatus | reverse complement strand
AACATAAAACAGTGGCAACTACACATGATTACAAAGACCAGCTATAATACCCGGTGACACTGGCATACAGATGATTGCCTACAAAAATCCTGCAACAGTTCTTTGAAACAGGCAAGAGGAACCACTGAGTGCAACTTAAACTTTATGTCCTTCTGCAGAAGATTCCACATACAAGGAGCTGCATTTAGAACACAGGATACAGTGATGAGTGAAGTGCTTACAGCCGGTAATGAATCTCAAAGCACCATGACACACAGAGTCCAGAGTCCAAATACTGATAGGGTGGATTCATATATATAATACATTCCCATAATGAATGCACCGATCTGCGAGTTGTGTACTGCCAGTATATGTGCCATGGTTGTAAAATAGTCAGTACTATTATAACTGTGCCTTAAATGTGCTTTCAGTTTTAACCTAAACCTCCTGGCATGTTTGTTTGAATTTTGCACTATGGCTTATTTTTACCTTTTGGAACTCACCATTTTATATGGGTGCTGTCCCAATTAAAGAATTACATTTCATTTTAGATCCTCATGGGAACTGAGGCAGGGTGCAACCTCTTTAATTGGTTGTTGTAGCACCAGTAATGTTGGACACCGAGATCTTGTATATTCAGCAGCAGCACCTGACATGTATGTGCACATGATATGTGAATACACTCCTGTCAGTTCCATGATTGTTCATCCTCCTCTTCTGCATTCTCTTGTTTATGCTGCCTGAGGTATTCACTTACCAGCTCATCTTTTGGGGGCCATCTTCCTGATGTATTCCTGGATCTTGGTTGTTTCATTCCGCTTCATGTACAGTCTCAGGGTGCTGGACTTGGGTAGAAACCCTGCATGCATTGTGAGAAACTTCCTTGTCTTGATGTCAGTGATCTGTATCTCCTACCAGCGGCGTATCTGATGACGGGCAGGGCATGATGTAGTAGAGAGAATATCTTTTAACATGAACATAAACCAAATTTCATTCTTTAAAATGTAATGACTAAAAGAATATCATATTTTATTCTCTTTAATTAGCTCCTGTTCTGAATGTAGAATATACTGAAGAAATAACTAAACAGGGATCTGTAGTGGTTACTGCAGCAAGCTGTAATGAACTGGTTGTAGTAAATTCAACAATACTCCAAAACTCCAAAACTGCATGTCATTTACTCTGATTAAAAAAATTACAGTACATGTCAATCCTCTTTCCTTTCTAAAAAAAAAAAACCTACTGTACAATTACAATGATATCTTATTATTTCATTATTATTTTTATGAAAAGTTCAGAGCACTCTGGTAAAAATGCTAGGTGCCTAGTGTGCAGAAATGCAAGGCACGTAACGGCACAAAACACGTCACTCTCATTTAAAGTAATTACAGAAAGCCACCTTTAGCTGCTATAAGGCATTCTGTGTGATCTTAGTCAACATATACTGATGGCGCTTAATTGCCTACAGGCATTACATTGCAGCAGGTTTTGCGCTGCTGGCTGCAGCGCTCTCTACAGATACTGGACCATTTGTAAAAACTGTTGTTCCCACTAATCACTAAGACACAAACACATGGAAAAATAAAGCCCAGGTTGGAAAATGTCACATGTCAATCCACTTTCCTTTCTAAAAAAGGCTACTGTACAATTACAGTGATATATTATTATTTTATTATTATTTTTATGAAAAGACAACACCTTAGAACATAATTTCTTTCATGTAGTTCAGTCTCATGCTCTGAGGGCAGGGCCATTTTGCACACACACATGGTTGGGTTAAGGAAAAAAGAGCAGAGTTTTACTTAATCTTAGGGGAAGTGAACACTAGCCTCCTGGGTGAGAGTCCGTGCTTGTTGGACTTCTGCTGCCTTAACTTTCATTGTTGTCCAGCCGCATTTCCCCTGACGTGATTTAAACAATAACGGTAATTGGCTGCGTTTTTTCATCTGTATCTGTCGCTGGAAGTCACTGACCAAGCACCGGTTTTCGACAACTGAATGTGTGCACCAAATGTCACGACAATCCATCCAATAGTTGTTGAGATAATTCAGTCAAAACTACAATGTCAGACTCATGGTGGTATTAGAGGGAAAGTCAGGGATCACCAAAATCGGAGGGATTCATTCTCTGGGTACCATAAATCTGTACAAAATTTCATGTCCATTCAAAGTCTGTAGTTGAGATTAGGGATGTGCGCGATTAGCCGTTTAAACCATTAAACGTCTGCCCCCTTGCTAGTCGGCACCAGAAATAGTAGTTGATTAAACCAATTGGTGTTATACTAATGTACAAGGCTGCTTAACTCATGCAGCTGTCTGCCACTAGTGGGTGCTACAGTGCCATCAAACAGCAGTTCCCCTCCCAGCGGTAATGCTTGAGTAGACTGGAGTTTTAAAACAGCACGGTGGGAAATAAGAGAGATCTCCTCTTGCAAAACCAGGGCAGTTTGGCAGTAGTTTGATCTAGAAAATGAAAACAATATAGGCTGTATCAGGAAAAAAAAACGTACATATAATCACTCGACTGGAGCAATGCACAACCACATTCAACTCAAACATTTGGATTTTAACCTGTACAGAATGACAGCTGCTACTGCTAGCGGTGCAAGCCACACTCAGATTAATTTCACCCTCTTGCCCGGTCTGAGACGATATCATGACATCATCATGACAATGTCCGTGCAAAATCTGCTTCCACTTAACTTTGTTGAAGGTAAAAGCTTCAGGAAGTTGAGACAATATGTTGAGCCTGAATGTTTATGTTCACATTCATACCACAAGGCGCAAAGTGTCTTGTACTAAAGTGGCAGTTAAAATCTGACATGGTTGTTGAAGATTGTTATTACAGACCTCAAAGGGCTTTTAATGCACACAGTATTTTCTGGGAAACTGTTTCAAATAATTAACAATAGATTGTTCTAAATTTTGACTGTTTTCTGAGTGTTTTCCTCTTTTTAGACTAGTTGACTAGTCTTAATTAATATTTTCGTTTAGTCAACAGGAAAATTAGTCGCGAGGAACATCCCTAGTTGAAATATTTCAGTGTGGACCAAAGTGGTGGACTGACAAACACATTTCTGTCCACAGAGCCACGGTGCTAACACAGCTAAAAGGGGGTCTCAAACTGATTAACAGGAAAGGGAGTAATGCTAGATAATATTGGAAAATAATAATAATTGTAAAAGTAATCATACCTGAAAATTGTATCAGTTAAGAAAAACACAGGATGCCCATCTTATATCTAGCATTTTATTTAAATCTTAACCTTTTCTCTATAAAAAACAATATTTATACACACAACAGTCAAAGTTAAAACTTGGATAAACACATCCTTTTGTATCAGTCATAGTTTAACTCCCCAAAGCTCTGGGTGTGATCTGATCAGATTTGATAAACAGTGGCCCCCTTTACACCTTGCATTAGCATAGGTTTTTTGCGATCTGATAGCAATCCGATTGTGTAAATACACTCGAAAGGTACTGAGGACGTATTGTTATCCGATCAGCCAAACCACTTCTGAAGGTGACCAGGGACGCATTGTGACCCCATCCAACACAAGTGTAAATGCAAATGCGTCTCCAATCCACTTGCAACAACTCCGTGGATGAAAACAAGTAAGCGAGGTGCACCAGCTGGACACAGGAAGAAGGAGGAAGAAGATAATAACAACAATACTCACTGGGTAGCGGCTGCAGAGAAAAAGAAAACACTGTGGTGAAGATAGTTTGACGTTGAATATTCAACAGATATTCACATATTCATTTTGGGTTCACATATTATCCGATGGCAATCTGATCGCAAAAAATGCATGCTAATGCAAGGTGTAAAGGGCGCCAGTGATCTTGGCAACACAACCAAACAAACCCAAATCTGTCTGATCAGATACTAAAATAAACATTGCTTAATCCTCATTTGGTGCATGCATGTGGCTTTTTTGTCACTTTTATCCAACCAAGCCACACCCACCTCAAATCAGCGTGAGGAACTCAGGCAAAACCACAAATACAACCTCTCAGGTGATACAACCAAAACTGTGGGAACTTTCGTGGAAAAGGTCACACACACATACACACATATATAATATAATATTTTCCTTTATATTAATTACACAAAAGAAACAGATACAATGACAAATAAACATAAATAAACAACTTAGCTAATGAACAATAGTAATAAATAAACAGTAAAAGAATACAGTACATGCCAATCTTTTCTTCTTTTCTTTTCAGATGGCTTTTACCTTCTCACTTTTTTTTAAATCTAATGTTTTCTTCATACTCTCAAGCATACCCATCGATGCTCTAGTTCTGACTCTGACGATTATTGATTGATGAACGTGTGTAAGATCCAGTTCCGATTTATTTTAAATGGGGTTGCATGGGGAACTTGTCCAAAACACATTTTAACCGCCTAAAAAAAGTCCCACCTAAAAAATGTAATATCAGTTTAGTGTACTCTATATTTAGATTTTCACAGCTTTACCTTAATGTCAGGCAGTGATTTTCAATGGGAAGATGAAGCTGTTACATCGCCCCCTTCAAAGCCAGACTCCATTGAGAAAAAAAGTGATTAAACATCACTTACCACAGGAGTTGCCAGTCTCTAGCTGCCTCGATCAGTTAATTTGTTTGTGTTATTGTGTAACTTGCCATTTGAAAGGGTCAATTCGGATTCACCAAGGTCACACAAAAATACATACTAACTAACTGATTGAGACAGCGGTAGACCAACAGCTCCTAAATTTACTGTTTTCGTCACTGATGTCTGGTGGCCCTCCCCGTAGATGAGGAACTGAAGCCATTGACAGCTTCCCTAGGCTGTCTGATGGAAAGGTAAAGCACTGAAAATACTCTCAATATACAGTAAAGTCCACAAAGCTTGTTTTGCAGCACATTGTACAGTACATTGCTTAGTTCCCATGTCAGACTCCTGTTGCTTCTCCAAAATGGGTGTGTGCTGACTGACATCTACTGTATTGTATCACACACACACACACACACACACACACACACACACGCACACACGCGCACACACATATCGCTATACTATGTCATTTCAAGCTGTAACCTGAACATAACCTAATATAACCCTATTTCTACCATAATGGGGGCCTTAAATTGAAGTCGCAATCCTCCTCCAATCTTGCCTTTAACCTTTCCTCCTACACACATACAACACACCTCTGTGCTGTGTGTGTGCTCATCATGAACACATGCAGGCTTAAGAAGTGGAAACAGAGACTGAGAGCAGTGATACTTTCCTCTACACTTGGTTGTTTCTCTCTGAGTTGACTGATCTTGTTGGGAAATCAAAAGGTGACTGCTGTTGTGCACTGACGTTCATCGTCTGCTACAAAGCTCTACAGTATCCGTGCCCACATGTGGAGTCTTTATTTTATTTGGAGAGGCAAAATAGAGTGAAGTATGCAAATCAAGTCAAACACACTGATGCAGCGCAGCGGCAGAGACTTTAAAACTACGCAGAGCACATTCAAACCACTAGCCTTCAACTAGTACCAGATGCGGGAGACCATGTTATAGAAAGGCTTACACACACTTCCTGCACGAGACCACACACCTCCACAGTCACATCTCCGCTCTTTTCACTTCCAAGTAACATTACAGGAAGTCTCGGGAAATTGATGGCCAAGTTTACTCTGTATTAAGGATCCATTATGGCAGTGTTTTTCGCAGCTTTGGAGAGGCAAGAATTCAAAGAACCACAAATATGATGAACTGGCAGCTCAGCGGCCTCACAGGCTCTCTCAAGAGTTCACTGAGTCTATCACCGACTCAACCAGACACTCAAAGCAACAAATATTGACTCTTCCAGATCCTGTGTCTTTCCTTGGTGTTGGGCTGGCAGAGCAAACAGCTGGACTGCTACAGCACCGCCTTTCATCGTAACAAACCTCCCTCCCACCCCCGGGCCTCTGTCTGCTGCTCGTACACCTACAGTACTGCTTTCTCCATGTGGGGGGCCCTCGACACTTCAAAGCGCCCCGGGTGGGAGCTCCAGTGGGGTGACAAGCAGCCACAGCCCAGCTGAGCAGGATCACACTTGTCAGTGCCAAGCAAACACATGTTGACTGTTGAGTGAGTGACTGAGTGACTGAGTGAGTGGACTGTGTTGTGTTTTTCAACCCCTCCAAAAATCATCTGACATCATCATTGGCTTTTATAGGCATCCTCTCCTCACTTATAACCCCACAATATCTCCAAACTTTCATTTTAATATCAATAACTGTAGCCAAGAAAACTATTTTACTCAACCGGAAAGTGAGAATAAAATGATTAATCAACCGCTGACTAAATCTGTTTACCGACCACTCAAACCCTCGAAAAGCAGCAACCCTACAAAACAATCTGATTTCATTTCATAACACCTTGTCTCCATTCCAGTGGTTTATCTGTAACTGATTCCTCCCCACTCCGCCTCACCCACTCAGATCCTCTAAGCCCCAATATGACAACTCATAAAAAACCACAGTATGCTTGTTCCACACTGTCCACCATGACTGGAATGCCCCCCTTTGTCTCGTAAATACTTCTAAATAATAAAAAAATCATTACTGGATTTATATCCTCCTTTGTGTTGTTTATCTATATTTGTTATCGCCAATAGAAAATGCTGTAATGCATTCCTGTAGTGTAACATCACTTCCCCAATCTGAAGTTTCTCCTTGAGCAAGTGCACATTTAAAAATCCTCACTTGACTGATTAATCAGGTTTTGGCAGCGGAAATCCAGACAGACTTTGGCATTGGAAGTTTTATTTTGATAACTGAATAAAATAGAAAGAAATGTTGAAATGATTTAGTTCCTTTTTGACAAAAGTATTGCTAAACAGTCTTAAAGGACTAGTTATAAATTTTGGGAAACAAGCTTTCTTGCTGAGAAAAGATCCACACCGGATTAATTCCTGTCAGTTAAATATGAATCTACAGCCAGGAGACAGTTAGCTTAGCATAAAAACTGGAGGCAGGACAAGAACACAACACACATGAGGCACATAACACAACAACTTGTAATTTTTACCCTGCACATTAAACAAACCAAATTTGATTAAATTAGTAAGCTTTAAAAATGCTGGTAGGCAGTGGTTTTTTAATCTCCTCACTTCCCCCAGCTAAGCCAGCACATACTTATTCCGAAGTCGTTAAATATCACCACATTGAATGTATGTACTTTGTTTGCATGTACCTGAGAGCCAAGAAATGTATAACTGCAGACACATTACATTTGTAGTGTACACGATACGCCCCAACAGACCAAGCCCACCACTTGTACAAGCCGAACCCACTAATGCAATGGCTATCTGAACCCTGCTACAACACCAAAGTGGAGTGAACACATATGAGGCCAAACAAAGATATAATCCACTTTATAATTCACAATACCTGATGACGTGATTCACTTTATGAGTGATACTAGCTAATTGCTATGCTAGCATTAGCATAAGTAATGAGATGCAGCCTTCCCATTACCCTTACAATTACCTTTACCACCACTCTAAACGGAAATACTTTGTAGCAAGCTAATCGCTAATTTAGCATAAGCATAAGTAATGAGATGTATCCCTCCCATTACCCTTATCCTAACCTTAACCACCTGTCTTTATAATTATATTATATTAATTATATACTATTCTAATTATTATTATTATAATTTGTAATTATTCATAGCAAGCTAATCGCTAACTTAGCAATTTCATCAGGACCTCCGCTGCTGAACTAAGGAGTAAAGGGGGTTGATCCTGGACTGACGTGACGGGTGGGTCATGTAGCTGCTCCAGATGCAGTTATACCTACTCGTGCAAGCCCACTGTTTCGTATGTGGATGCAAAAGTCAGCGAAGTTACGTTAATAACAACGTACTGTGCTAGTATGTGAAGCAGGTATAGTAACACATGTCGAGGTACCCAGTAGCTCACCTGGTACAGCAGGCACCCCATGTACAAGGTAACATGCTTGCTGCAGTGGCTGTAGGCTCGATTCAAGCCTATGGCCCTTTGCTGCAAATCGTCCCCTCTTCCTCTTCCCCTTTCGCTCTGAATCTATCCTATCTATAAAAAAAGCCAAAAAAAGTGGTACCGTATGTTACATGAGATATTATGGTAAGAACCTACTTATTTTATAAGCCAAACCATGATGTGTTTTCTAAACATAACAAGGGGCTTTTGCTGCCTAAACCTAGAACTTAATCAAAAAACAAAGTGTTTTATCTACATCGTAATCCAAAACTGACACAGGGGGCTACCTAGCACATCATATTGTGACGTTTAAGTCCGCTGACAAAGCAGTGACATTTGAAGACTTGGGATTAGAAGTCGTTGGCTAAGCTATCTAGTCAACTCCTGGCTGTCATATTGACAGTGGTCTCCATCTTCTCATCAAACTCTTGTCACGAAAGTGAATTTGTGTATTTCAAATTGTCAAACTATTACTGTGAGGCAATAGTTTGCAATCACAGTAATTAGCAGAACTAGTTCTGTCTCCTTCCATGGAAATCAACAATTTTAAACATGACTGGTAACAATCAGAGTGAGGAAAGTAGCGTGAAACCCAGCAAGGCATTCGAATAAACGTGGATGTAGATGAATGCATTTTTATACTTCGGAACAACGTGATCACTGTGACCTAGACGGACTAAATTAGACAAATGAGCTCAAAAATGTTGTGTGTACGAGCGAGGGAGGGAGAGAAAAACACAAATGGGTGGTAGTATCATGATGTAGCAAACACAGCTGGCCACCTGATGCTTTCAACCCAAACTGACCGTCAGAAAAACCACTATGGTAGTGACCATGCAGCCTTGTATCGCTTATGTGTGAGTGCGTGTGCATGCAAGCATGTGTGGGTGACCATTTGTATATGTTAGCAGTTCAGAGCGTGAAAATTGACTCATCATCTCTTTAGATCTTCCCCCTTGTCACAACGTATGCTCTGCTCTGCTTTTCTAGACTACCCCCCCCTCCCCCTTTTCGGTTTGTGTAAAACTCTTGGGTGGTCCATTGATACGCAGCTTTAATAGGCCTCACAGCATATGCGTGTCTTACAGCAATAGAGGTTTGACCCTAAACAAATGTGTCACAGACAGTCGCGGGGAACAACAGGATCTGTTTGTGTTGACAGAGGGACATGACTTCAGTTTCCCATCAAGAGGATAAGAAAGGCATTTTCCTGATTTGTTTTATTGAATATGTTTTGTTTTTGTTTTACATTAGCACATGGTGACGATTTCTCTAAAGAATCCGGCCCTTGACATATTTTTTCACCCATCGCTTCCTCTCTCCCCCTCGTTTTTGTTGTCTCTTCTCCACACACACACATACACATACTGACATTACAGATCTGCCCCGCCTCTATGACTCCCCGTGAAAACCAGCTGCAGCTGAACAAGAAGCAAGCGTGAGATAACGGCAGGAAGGACTGGAGGGATGGATGAAAGCTGGAAGGAATGCTGATAGGCAGGTAGGTTAAGGGGATGTTCCAAGTATCTTAGCATCTGTTGCCCAAACCTCTAATGATCACAGTGCAGCGGCCGCAGACCTGAGCTGGCAGCAGGCTGGCTGCTAGCTGGACGTCCTGTTTCCCCATTTGTCCCAAGTACACCTGCTTTACTAGAGTTTCACACTCATAAAAGCCTTTTTGTGGCTTTTCCAACCCCACACACCGACAACACAAGGACACACACTTGTACCTCTACTTGTGTGTGCACAAACTCCTGCACATACACAATCTAATGTACAAACATGCACAAGTGTATGTGCAGATGCCTGGAGCTGTGTTATTGTGCTCAGGCAAAGCAAGTCAAAGCAGGACTCTCATGCCATTTGGCTCAGTGGGGTTTTAATGATACTAAAAATGAGAATGTGGTTCGAACTGCTTCAAGGAAATCATATTATATTAAATCCCTTGGCTTTGATGATCAGATTCCCCGCCGCTATCTTCACCTGTTCTGCAGACGGCGAGCTAACGTTTATGAGTAAACATTTATTCTTAGCTGACAGAGATGGAGACGTGTTTGTAATGGGAAACGTCCAGTGTCCAGATGGAGGAAATTGGACCGTCTTGCCCGCACTTATTGTGAGGGTGATGTGTTTAGACTCAAACTTTACTTTGATTGAGTGTTTTCAGTGTTTTGGATGGCAAACCTCTGCAGATCTTACCTTTGGAAACCTGTTTTTACAACTTTATACCACTGTTGTTTTATAGTTTTACTATTTTAACGTCAACTCATATATCTGAGGTATGCCGGTTTAACGACTGTGTTGAGTTGTATAAGTGTCTGTGTTAGTTTATCTGTAAATCTGTATCCAAGTGAAGAAATTCTCTCTGTGCACTATAGGTCGCATTACTATATGGTCCTCTGTCTTCATTTAAATCTACAGTGCTGGGAAGTTACTGAGTACATCAACTCAAGTGCTGGACTTAAATGCAATACTGAAATACTTGTTCACTTGAGTATGTCCAGTTTTAAACCTTAAAGCTTCTCCTCCATTAGATTTCAGAGGGGGAATATATTCTTTTTATTCCACTACAATTAGTTAAAAGCTTAATTACAGTTGTTTTGATTTCTAGACAAAATAAATGATCAACTAAAATATGATGCATTTTTAAAGTGTATTTTGTTTTAGGAATTTGTATTATTATTGTTATTATCTCCCCTTTTTTTTAAGAACAATTATAATAATACCTTCTTATTTTGTTTGTTTTTATCATGTCTTGCTTGTTGTTATATGTGTAATGCTTTATTATCTTACTGTATATGATATTTTATGTTTGTCATGTATGATGTATCTTAAGCACATTGAGTTTACTCTTGTCATATGAAATGTGCTATATAAATAAAGTTGACTTGACTTGACTTAAAGGTTAAAGGTTAACATCAAGAAAGACCCTGAAGGCTATTTTTTTTAATTTGCTTGCACAAATAAATAACTTGCTCACAGGTAATTAGTTTGAAGTGCTACTAAAATATAATCTTTGGGGCCTTTAGATTTTATGCTGAAAAAGGCTCTTCTATGTATTGAACACATTGTGAACACAGAATTAAAGGGGAAAAAATTACTTAAAGGGGCTCAGTGCAAAATTCGTAAAAAAAAAAATGGTAACAGTGCTGACAGAGCTAATGGAGTGTTAACCAGTGGGGAACCAGAGAGTGGGTGCTACACCTCTGCCATCCTGATATCAACAGTAACCGCTTTATGAGCGCAATGCAAAGAAATGCAGCTAGCCAGTGGGATACAAACATGCACAGCTGGACCGGCTTACCACAACAAACCACAGAGAAACTTGGATTACAACACACACAGAGGTTACATGACTTCATCCTCTGCTCAGGACACCATTAGTGGTTTGCTGCTGTATTAATTCTCTGAATGTCGCACGCAGAACCATAAAATATAAGTAAAATATCTGAATACTTCTTTCACTCCTGAAGATTGAAAGATTTTCATGGGAGCATTAAATTTGACACGAAATACTGAATGTTATACAGTGAAAAAACTGTTACAGTGATATGTGCCGAATTTACACTCAACCCTATAATCAAACATAAGTTGAGGGAAAGCAGCAGGGTTGAGGTCAGATGAGCTCGAGTGCGGCACTGAGAAACAACTGCAACACATCTGTCTGTGTTGTTCATGTTAACAATTTGGACACCAGTACAATCCACCAAAGTTGCACTTCACAGTAACGCTCCCCAACGCTAAACATCCACTTGACATTTTGACAGTGGCGCTTGACTCACTTTTCCTCAACTGGAAAAATTTATCTCACTATTATTGTTATTATTGATGTTATCACTAAGGGTTCTTACACAAAGCAATAATTTGCAGTTGAATGGAACAAGCTCAGCCATGTTCTCTGGAGGTTGTCAAAAGGCATTTGGGAAATGTAGGAAATCAGTACTTAAAGTACACGAGTTACACAGAGGTGAAGTTCACAGCACTAAAAAGTTGAATTACAGCATTTCATTGCAAATAGCATCATGGGTTTAGGATATTTAATGGAAATAGTGTATAAGGGTTATCTCTAATCCTTGTGGATGCAGAATACTGCATGAGTAAATCTTGAGTTTTTAAATGTTAACATAAATTTAAGTCTTTTAAAACCCGAGACAATCCATACAGGTATATATGTAGTTTGGAACTGGGCAAGTTACGGCTCCACTGGACTGGAGATGACAAGTTTATGGCATGCTAAAGTGCAAACATTGAAAGTGGAGGGGAGGAAGGAGATATCAGAGTTGTTATATAGGTTCTGCTTGACAGATTGTTTCTAAATCCAGACGCTATTTCCTATGGTACTGCTGCCCAGCCCTCATTTCTTCCAGGAGTCGAGGAGAAGGGGAAAAGGAGGATTAGGCTTCATTTTTCACCCTTTTTCTTTTTAAACTCAGTGGCATAAATCATTTTAACATATTTCTTCTCCATTGTTGTTGTTGTTCAGCAACATGTGCCTGTGGCTTTGCAGTATTTGTCCCTCCTCCACTGTGATTGATTGGCCAAAGTGACGGCGACAAGTGTGGCATATTCATCCAAAAGTTCAACATTTTTCAACTCTCTGCACTCAGAAAAAACTGGCAGCACAACGAGACACTGGGTGTGAGCCTCCAAAGTTGGATTTTTTGAGGTTTCTTGACATTTTGCTGCTGATGTCTGTAATTTTTCCTCTTATGACGCACAAATTATATCAATACTGTTAATAACGTTACTCAAATCAGCATTTTGTGTTTCCTAACTATCATAATTTAAAATAAATGTCTTTTTACTCTACTATTACTAATGTTACCAAACATCTTTCAGCTTTAGAAAACATTAACAACTTTTTTTGTCAATCCAGGGATTATCCCTTTAAGAAATTAAAATGCGTGTTATTCTATGTGATAACACGTTATTTTTCTATACAACAACACTGTCTACATTTCAGTTATTCCTGGCACTAATAGGTGGGTATACAGAAAAATATATTAGTGCTTCCCCTTGCTTATTTAGGAGTGACACAGATTAGTGATGTTATTATTCTTTTAAGTGTTTATTGACCAATTAGTTGTTGAATTGGAATTAATTCGACCAGATTAGGGGCCAGTTTAAAGTGTCCAATAAACCTGCATGTTTTTAGACTGTAGGAAGAAACAGGAACACCCGAAGAAAACCCACACTGACATGGGGAGAGCGTGCAAACTCCACACTGAAAGGATCAGAGGTCGGGAGCTCTCCGTGAGGCCACAGTGCTAACCACTGAGCCAAAATGCTGCAAAATGTATCCAGTGAGGTGTTGTGCTGTAAACCTTCATAGAGTAATTCAAACCTCTTCCTCGTTGACACTGATGCAGCTGCAGAATGTCCTTTTGGTCCAGGCCCAGAGGTGCTTGAAGCAATTCTTCTTCCTCTTGTTTTTTTCCTCTTGGGCTCTGTGTTGACTGAAAATCAAAAGGACGTTAAATGCCTCAGTTGTCCTTGGTTTAATCAACAATAATGTGAAAGATAGCATTTCCTACCAGATGTGGGGGCAGTGAGTTCTTTGTGCTCCTGTTCCACGTTATAGTCCTCAGTTAAAAGGGGAGGGGGCTTCTCCGGACTCCTTTCAGAACTGTCCTCCAGCTGATCCGATGGACTAAACACAAACATAGTTAATATATTATTCCCTAATCTGCTCTGATGATGGCTGACATGTCCAGAGGAAATAGTCGCACTGAGGTCCACTCCGCCCACTATCCTCATCCCACCGCAGGCAGTGTTCAGGTGGTGCAGGTCGCACTAAGATAACACTTGGGGGTCGTTCTGCTTAAGTGAACTCATGAAATCCACTGCTGACACTAAGGCATGTGCAGTTCAACAGACAGCTTACTGTTTGCTGTTTTAAAAACAGACATGGCTGACATGAGAAGAGAATAGCCTCACTGGGTGTCATACTCCAACGACAGGCTGCAGGAAGATGTCTGTGGAGTCTGAGCTGAAGCTTCACATATGCTGCCGAAATGAGACAGGCCGCAGTTATTTCAAGGTACAATTAATTTAAGATAGATAACAAGCTAGGAGCATAAAGCCAATTAATACTACTGATTTATGTTGAATTTTGTTGATGATGAAAATCAGTTTAAAAGCTGCAATGAGGAAATTGTCTTACAAAGTTTTATACTTGGACTCCTTTTCCCCTCCCCATGCCAGGCCACCGGCAGTTTGTGAAGGCTGGACGAGGACAACACCTGGTGGTAATGGCAACAGTCCTCCAAGAGTCTCATTTGTGCTGTTAAATAGAGACAACTGTAGTTATTCAAAGGCACAATAACAGTATAATTAGTTATTAAATTCTTGGTGTCACAGATATCATCGCCCTGTTTTATCATTTAACAAAAACACAGAGGACATCGCTCTGCCTTCAACACACTCGACTGTTAGTCTTAGTGAACTGGTCATTTGGATAACATTCAGCAATGATGTGTGCCAGTGATTCTCAACCTGTCAAACAGTCAAAGACACAGAAACCAAGTCTAGTCGAACACACAATGAGTGACTCTGTTGTTGTTCCCAGTCTGTAGCTGGTGACCACAGTCTGCTGAGAGGATCCAGATTTGAGGATCCACAGAGCCACAGCCTCTCTCTGACACTCCAGCAGAAGTCTTACGAGTGATTTAAGGTATATCCTGTGTGAGTGTCCAGTATATGTTACAGACCTACACAACAATCTAACGCTGCGCCAACGTGTTTTCTGGTGTTTTGGGAAAAGAATAGGCTATACTTGTGTAAGATGAAAATATGTTGGAGCTGATGATAACAGTTTGGTCAAATTGAGCCCAACAAGTAACTAAATGGTTAGTTAATTCATTTAAGTTTAAGATACAGCTTCATGTTCAGTGCTAAACCTTTTTATTAAACTTAAGTCTGAGGTTTGATTCCTACCTGGGACCAGGGATGGAGACACAAATGTAATGAGTTGTGTTGTGTTGGATTGAGTCTGTGACTGGCTTGTTTGTGGCAGTGTATCATATTTCTCAATCTGTGACATAACAATTTACTTAAGAAATTTGAGGAGTGTTTGAAGCAGGGAAGAAAGATTTTTAAGTTAAACGAATGGCAGGCATTTTTTTAGAGGGACCACACCTCAGTATGAAATGCCTTGAACTCACCATAGGCTGGGCTTGGGGAAAACTCTTGGAGGGATTTACTAGAAATAGCTAAAACATATTTGTTGAATTTACAGTAAAAGTAGGTTAGAAAGTGTCCTAATGAAATGCTGATGGAGTTACGGCTCTTTTATCTAGTGTTATACAGGTATATATTTGGTTACTTCTGTCCTCACTAAAGCATCCATCCATCCATTTTTACCTGCCTATCTGAGGCTGGGTCGTGGGGGCAGCAGGCTGAGGGTGGATCCCAAGATGTTTCAAGGCCAGACAAGATATGTGATCCCTCCAGCGTGTTCTGGGTCTGCCCTGGGGCCTCCTACCAGTGGGACGTGCCCGGAGCACCTC
>JAPZEB010000021.1:18478251-18491850 GCA_029783705.1 Chaetodon striatus | reverse complement strand
GGAAATCACTTTAATAACTCCCATAAAACCCTTAAATAATGTACTTTACTGAATGAATGCATGTGATTAACGTAATGCAAACTGAGTAAGTGAGGATCTGGCAGCTACTGTACCTGCAGTCAGCTGGGCGACAGACAGAAAGATCAACGCCGCTTGAAAGCTCTGCTTCCCGGGACGAATCATGGCAAGAGCCGCATCTGCTCCGTCTCCTTAACGCACCGTGTACACAGCTACTCTACAGAAAAACACAACATTATTCATTGCGGTAAAGTCCGTCGGCCATGCACCGCGCACAAATCGCCACAGTAAACGCGGGGTGGAAACTGTAAAACGCAATGAGAGGTTTGCTCCGCCTCTGTTGACTGGAATTTAAGAGGATTAGCGCTGCAGACCTCTGATAAAGACATGTGAATGAGAGCCAGAGAGAAAGTGTGTTGCACATCCATTTAACTGCTGCAGGTCCAGTGAAACACCACCTCCTGTCTGCATGCTGAATACGGACATTTCTCCAATGCACGGAGGTGTGTAAATCCTTACTGGGGAAGGAAACCAGGTCAAGCAAATCACACTGAATATGTTACTGTAATCCTGAATTTATATCAGGACACTATGACAATTACAAAGTGAAAAAATCACATCACACATCACTGATACAATCCAGAGGGTAGTATAAAAATGAGTGATTGTTTTAGGAAGTGCACTGACTCTTCTTCAACTTCATGTGTACATACCAGTGTGCCAGTATAAGGTCTGTATTGACATGCAGGTTTATGAACCTGCTCGTGGGCCCTGAGCCAAAGATAATTGCTGTTGTGCCTCTGTTGTGTAACATATCGCCTCTAAATGCACACCAAGTACAGTGCACACAGCAGATTACAGATGGCAGCCTTATCATATACCCAACCACTGCTCCTACATGGTGGAGCAGTACCTGCTGTGAGTTTTCTGGGTCAGTTAGTTTCTCATAACTTGACTAAACACAACTTCATGGCGGGATAAGCACCATGTGAGTGCAATTCAAACTAAAAATAATGAAGGTCTTAAATCTAGAGTTTCACTCAGGGCCCCTCTGCTAAACAGCCGCAAGATAAGGTAATAACGCAGGACCCACCTGTGTTGATTCCGTGTATGAGAGGTGCAACTTTCCCGGCAAATTGGCAGTTAATTAAACTACCAAAACCAGTTCACAAGTTTGTGGCCCCTGAGGGACTGGCAGTTGTCTGCTTGGCCTGGTTGGTAATCCGGTCTATGTTGCACCCCTGTGGCCACTACATTTCCTCTCCCTGGATGTGAGCTGAATTCAGGTCAGCAGAACTGGAGAAACCAGCCTGGACAGATACCACCGCTAACATCCCGTCCACACAGGCAGAGAGTAAACACTGTCAGTTAGTCTGTACTGTACATTAAACGAGGTACAAAGGTTACAACTCAACGCTCCTGTGTGCAAGAAGTTATTTACTGCGGGGCCATATGTGACCGAGTTGTGTTCCTGCTGCTTGGGCTCCATAGCAACAGCAGGTGCCAATGTCACCAAGGAGAGTGAATGAGTGAGCTGACTTTACATGAGCAAAACAAGCACATAATGTACTTTTTTCTATATATATTCACAGTTAAGTTATGCACTGTTGTAAATCCAGGAACCTCCACTCTGTTATGGGTCCTGCAAACAACTAGTACTGTAATCTCTGCACTTACTGTGCCAATTGTGATTGTTAAAATGTTAAAAAAAAAAAAAAAAAAAAAAAGTTAGCCATGCAAATACAATTTTGGCAGGCAATCATCAACAGATTACCACTCCTCCCTCTCAGCTGTAAGTACACAGAAGTACACAGCATGTATATAAACCCTGTACAGAACCTCAGGGATATTCAGTGGGATTTTGAAACTGGTGGAGTAAAACCTCTGCTCTGTGGGTGCAGAGTGGATCAAATGACACTGAATATAAAGACAGTCTGCGTAGAAGGTCTGACAGCTGTTGATACATGCAAGCAGGGCGTCTCAGCACTGTCAGACATCCACTGTTAGTGTTTCTATCATCTGGCCCATAACTCCTGTGGCATATTAATCAGTCTGAGAACCATCGGGGGCGCAGATTCTGTTTGACATCTGCCAAGATATCTGCTGTGCACGCAGGTTCACTTTACAGCTGGCAAAGAAAACGCCTGGGCTTTCGACCTTTTCCGAATGAATATAAATTAATTTGTTGCATTATTAGTGAAGATGTCAATATGGAAATAGATTATTGTGCAGAAATACGTGTATATTCGTGGATGAATTCAAAGTAAACTAACATTTCAAGCTGTACTAAAGAAATAGAGGCAGTCACTGGAATGTAAAAGTTGGGATTTAGCTGCAAGGCTGACGGCAATAGTCCACATCATTACTTCCACCAAGGAGGTAATGTTTACAGTTTGGTTTGTTGGTCTGTGAGCAAGATTACAGAAAAATGATGGGCCCGATTTTTAAAAGACTTGGTGGAATTGCGAAGCATAGGCCAAGGAAGAGCCATTAAATTTTGGAAAGGATCTGAATAACAGGGCAGATACACTAATTATTTTTCACTTTTGCTAACACTGTGAGATGGGGCATTTGGCCTTGGTAAAGATCTGCGGTCTCCGAGTGCCATTCTAGTTTGGAAAGGTAAATGATTTGGCCCATACGATATACTGTGAAGTTTCCTATTGCGCTCATTAAGCACAGTTAGAAGTTAGACGGAAGATGGATATGGTTTGACTTGAAACCAGAGATGGCACAGATGGTACTCAAAAACTATATGACCAGAATTACTGGATATTGGACATACTGAATGAACAGATTCATTACTTGTCACAAGTGTTACTCCCTAAACAGAAAGAATGAAATTAAAATAAGCAGATAAATCAAACATATTCTTAGTAACACAAAGTCAAACAAGTTAAGAGTCAACAGCCATGCTAAAACTCTGAGGCTGCACTAGCCTTTGCTAATTAGCACTAAAAACAAGCTGCAGCTGAGAATGATGGGGAAGTCAGTAGCTCTGCAGGCGTAGCTCTGGACTCCAATTTTGAAGCCTCAAGTTTGGCATTTTGGTCATCCCCATCTTAGGTTTTTGGAGCCAGAAGTGATTCCCTCATGTCCACATTTGAATAAAGGGTGGAGCTGCGGAGGAGCGAGGGGTGGAGCTGACTCATAGACTGTGGTGTCAGCTTGCAGACAGCCTGTCACTGTAAGTGGCTGCTCCCTTAATTAGAATGAATGACACACATAAAAATCACCCCCTGTACAGCTGTCGTGAATGTTAAAATTAGCTACAGAGACTAAAACTGTTTCGTGTACCAGGGTGTAAACATGTTTATATGTAAAGTTGGCCACTTGAACACTGGGGTCTAATGAGATCATCTTGCTCCTGGAGCCAGCCTCAAGTGGCCATTAGAGGAACTGCAGTTTTTGGTACTTCAGCAGTGGCTTCATGTCTCAGCCCTGGAGGAAGTATTGGAAATATTAAAAGTTTGACCTGATGATGGTGCTAGATAAAAAGTCAGAGGATCACCAAAGTGAGGGCAATTATTCCAGAGGGGGGCATGAATACAAGTATCAAATTTAATGGCAATAGTTGTTGAGACTCCTCAGAGAATCGCCGCCTTGATGTGGTAGAGGGGTTTGCTTGTTCCTGTGATCCTGGGAGCTGTGTTGTCCAGGGCTAATAGCCCCTGGTAGGGTCTCCCAAGGTCCTAGGGGAGGGGCCTGAGTGGTTTGAGAGGACCATGATGAAACAACACATTTGGAGACAGAGTATCTTGTCGGGTATGGGGACACTGGGGACGTCCTTTGGAGCCAGACCTGGAGGGGGGGAGCTTAGACCACGGGGCCCTGTTGGTCTCAGCCCAAATAAATAACATGGAGCCGTCACTTATCACCACCTGCAGGGACTGGCATTGAGTGTATTTTTATGCTGGGCAGCAGGCAGGGGTGGGCACCTGGGTGTGGCTCTGGGGACTCACTAATGCAGTTATCTAGAATATCAGTTCCTAAATGGATTTGATTTAATTTTGGAACCATTAGTCGCGATGAACTTCTGGGCTCTGACTCATTGAATATGTTTAATTAGTTGAGAGGGAAAATTGGTTGTGTGGTAGGTACACAGGGAGGAGATCATTTAAGTTGGAAACATCTGGGTTTGTCAGAGAATATCTAATAGTTTTCAGGATATATACACATATATGGCAGACGGTTACCGTGTATATGAGTGTTTGGAGATGTCTATATAGTAGAGATTTATTTCCACCTAATAATACCACAACCTCCTCCTCTGTCTGTCAGTGACTCTCCATCCATCTGTCCTGCCGTCAGTTTCTATGTGTTTATTGAAATAGTTTTACATTTTGGGAAATAAGCTTCTTTCTCTCCAGCGGAGGGTGAGATGAAAAGATGGATATCAATCTCCCTTCTGTCAGTTTAATAAGGCTACGGTGGTGTTCTCCCTATTTTCTGTTCAACTGTGGGGGAGCTAGCCCCATTCGTGAGACAGTCCCATTAGTTTCACTATAATAGTGCAAGGAAGCAGCTGTATGCTGCTTTTTAAATGAGGTGGGAGGTTAACCAGATGTGCCTTTGCCAAACCAGCCAGTTAGTCTTCATCCTTGAAGTCTTTTCTCTTGTTAAACCCAAAAAATAATAATTAAAAAAATACAGTTTGGTAAGACAAAAAATAAACCTCGTCTTTGTGTCGCTTGTTTAATAAAGTTTTCTGGTGCTGCATCTTTTTCACTTTATTGTGGTGTGCTGAGCCATAATGGACTCATTACTGCCCCCTGAGGCCACCGGGTGGAAAACACCCACTGATTTTTGACGGCTGATGAGAACCGCAGCTGTTATTGACCATTTTTTCTTTACCCCTGAAGACCACGAGGGGTGACAAAAAGCCAATTCCACAATCAAAAACATACCTAAACAAGTGACACAATAGAGAGATTCATGCTTTACTGGAAGTATTTTTCAGTTTAAAGGATGAATACTGACTGGTTTGTTTGGAAAATGCTCATCAGATTGGGAAAGAGTTACTGCCCTAAGCGGCTGAGTTCAAGAATCTCAGGGACTTGTTCTCAAGTGGGGGTAAAATGGAGTGTGTGATGGACTGGCGGTTTGGTGTGGCATCAGCAGTTATGTGGATGTGGCGCCATACTGTCGTGGTGAAGAGGGAGCTGAGCCACAAGGCAAAGCTCTTGATTTACCAGTCCATCTATGTGCAAACCCTCACCTATGGTCATTAGTCGTGAGATCGCGGATACAAGCAGCTGAAAGGAGTTTCCCCTGTAGGGTGGCTGTGCTCAGCTGTAGAGATAGGGTGAGGAGCTCAGACATCCAGAGGAAGCTCGGAGTAGAGCCGCTGCTCCATCGCATCGAGAGGGGTCCGTTGCGGCGGTCAGGCATCGGATCAGGATACCTCTTGGGTGCCTTCCATTAGAGGTTTTTTGAGCACTTCCAACTGGTAGGAGGCCTCTAAAACGCCTCAGGATCCCCCAGGAGGAGCTGGAAAGCACTGCTGGGGAGAGGGACATCTGGGGAACCTTTCTCAGACTGCTGCTCCCGTGACCCGGCCCTAGATAATCAGATGAAAATGGATGGTTAACCTCCCCGGCTGTTTAAAAAACCAATACACAGCCTCTTCACAGCGCTTTTCTATGGGCGCTTCTGAGACTGTCTCCCACACTGTGTATATGACAGTCCAAACAGGGCCAGGGGGGAGCTGGGACTTGGACGAGGTGAGGTTATGTCTCAGTTGTCAGTTGCTAGTTGCCTGGCAACCAGCAGAGATTCAAGGACGTTGTTGGTCTCAGCTAAGAAATAGTCCAGCACATAAAATGACAAATTGTTGGTTTTCATATTTTAGTTTTTGTACGGATTAAACAAATGAGGTGTGACCTGTTAGTTAGTGCTGATAGGAGGATTTTGTCACCTTTGGGTGGAGCAACAAGGATCGCTATTTCCCTATTTCCAGTCTTGTTGAGCTAAGCTAACACTCTGCTCACATCAGCCATATATTTACTGGACAGATACAAGAGTGGTATCGACCTTCTCATTTTTTACAGTACATGTTATCGACTGAAATGACAATATAATAGTGTAATAAACTGTGTGATAAATGGAGTCCCTGGTCTGTCACAGAGCAGCCACAACATACATGTGACTGAGAGTGCCCCCACCCCACCCTTGCAGTCTGCTTTACAGTTGGAGCGAGAAATGACCTCACCTCGTCCAAGTCCCAGCTCCCCCAAGGTTTGAACAGGAAGTAGGGAAAACACCACCCCCGTCCGGCCCTTCGCACCCTTTATAGGACTCCCAAAGAGAAAACATTCACAATATAGAAAAGTAAAGAACCCGAAAAATGAAAGTTGATTGAAAAAATACAGGCCTGTCTGTGGATGTAAAACATATAATACTTGTAACACGAGCGAACACGAGATAAACATTTCATCCTAACCGCTGTTGTGAGTTTTGAGTCTGTGAATTCCAGCCGTTGTTTGGATTCCTCTGAGAGGGAATGTTTTATGCTCCTTTGAAAATACAAAAGACGTCGCACACATCTGAAAGCCATTAGAACCTCAAACTGTTAGCAAGCAGTCTGAGGATTCTTTCCGCTCTCTTGGAATCTCGCTACATTTCTCTCTTTGCCTCTTTTCTCTTTTCATTTCTCTCTTTCCTCACTGGCCCTAACCTCTGTCTTTTGCAGTTACAAGGGTTATGGAATTTCAAAACTCTTCTCCAGAAAGTCTCTCTCCATGGCCCACTAAAAACCCAAGTCCTGCAAACTTCAGCCGTATCACACACATCAACCTCTCTCCATCCCTCTCCCCACTGTATGTTTTAACAGTCATTTAACCGTGGCCGAACGACTTGTGCAGAGTTACAGTGCGCTCTACCTCTGGGGAACAACATCACGTGTATACCCGCCTCTTCCTCTTCTGGTTCCCACAAAGCAGGCAGGGGACATGTGAGGCAGGTCTTCCCTCCTCCTCATCATCCTCTGCAGCCTAACCTCGCATAAATGGACCAATGTGTTTTTGTGCTGTTTTATGAGATCACATATTCTCATCCTTCCTTGAACACTGCCATTCTTTGTCTCCGCTTGTGTTATACTTTGAAGTTCTACATTCCTCTCCCACTGCATCACCGGGGCAGCACAGCTGCACAAGGCCAGGTCTTTACAGAGTCGAGCAAAGCAGCGCTCCGGGTAAGGTGAGGCAAGAAATGCCTGCCTGGTAAGTAAATGATGGAAAGAAAGAGGGAAGAAAAGGTAGGAAGGGGGGGAGACAAGCGTGAGAGGGGGAAAGGAGAAGGAGTTGAACAGAGGAAAATTGGAAGAGGAGACTGAGAAAAAGGGGGAGGTTATGGGTTGTTCCTATGCTCTGCACGTGAGGACATGTCTGTCTGTCTGTCTTTCTGTCTGTCTGTCTATCTATATCTCTATATCTCCCTCTTTATGTGGTCCTGTGTGTGTTTGTTTGTGTCTGTGTGTCTTCATGTGTCTTTATGTGTGTGGTGCAGCGATCATATTTTCATCCATCCAGGGAAAAACCGCCAGCGGACCACAGGATTCCCAGCTGGGATCATCTCTAGACCCAGTCACACTCCACCCTGACCCCACAGGCTCCAACCACAAACCCCAAGGCCATGATGACACTACAAAACCAAACTCTAATCCCTCAGCTCCACCTTACCACACGCACACACTCTGTATGCACACACACACACCTCCACGCTCCCATGACCTTAAGGTTACCCTCTGCCAAAACATACTACCAGCTAGAGAGACAGAGAGTGAATAAAGTCAGTGTGGAAAAAATGGCAACTATGACAGGCAGTGATGTACACAAACAAGAGGATTTCTGTTTTTTTCCACTATTGGAGGACTTTGAAGCCCCAGTGAGTCTCATCATCGTTGCCTCATTTGACTTGCTTAGCACACAAAGAATGAAAAGAAACACTCAAATAATCCCCAATTTTTTCTCTCTTTTTCTTTAATCCTGCAGACTCAAACGACCATTGGCTAATCTTTGGGACTTTTCTCCTTTCCCTATCTTGCAGAAATCTGTCATGGTTAAGTGTTAAAGGATTTAGCGGGATATATTGGCAGGGAGGGAATATAATTTAATAAGTATGTTTTTTAAGTGTATAATCACCTAAAAATAAGTATCATTGTGTTTTTGTTATCTTAAAATGAACTGTTTATATCTACATAGAGAGCAAGTTCTTGTTTCAGGAGACAGCCATGTTGCACTGCCATGTTTCTACAGTAGCCCAAAACAGACAAACCAAACACTGGCTCTAAATGGGGCCATTTATGTTATTGCGCTGACCACCACAGTTAGAAGACCCTTCACAATGTGAGTGTCGCTTAAACACTGATATGTAATGATTGATAATTCGGTTCCTAATAAAAAAAACCTCCTGAGTGTCTGAATCGTACGTTACCAAAGAAAAAAGGTAAGCGCATGTTAGCAGCTGCTAGGCTAGTGGCCCATTCATTCACTTCCGTAGCTGCTTACCCTGGTGGCTGGAGCCTATCCCAGCTGACATTGGGCGAGAGGCGGAGCAGGACTACCTGAAGAAAACCCACACTGACACGAGGAGAACATAAAAACTCCCTCACCCTGGGGTTTGAACGCCCCACCCTAGGTTCAAACCAGGAACCCTCTTGCTGTGAGGCGACAATGCTATCCACTGCACCACTGTGCCGCCTAATGGCTCCTCGCATGTCAGACAGCATCGCATAAACACTGATTTGTGATGTTAAATTGCTTTGTTTGGTATTTCTGCTGGTTTAAATCACTGGGTTTGTTTGTTTTGGAGAGGAGGGGACCTCTGTGGATAATTCGGCCCACTGTAAAAAACCTCCATAATGTCTGGATCAGAAATAAGGTCAGCACACATTAAGTTATCTGAGAAAAGCAACAACATAGGAGAAAATGCTTAATTCACTCTTTAATCACCGGTGTTTGTTTTGGAGCAGAAGAGATCTCTGTGGATAATTTAGCTCGCAGTAAAAACCTCCTGAACAATACACACTGAAGGAATTCTAACAGAGAGAAGTTTCAGCTGATTGCAACCTGCAATCCTCACCGCTAGATGCCACTCAGTTCCCCTAAATCTTACACACTGCTCTTTAACACATCATTATATCTCGTCTTGGCGTAAACTGCAAATCTCAAATATAAAAAAGGCTCCATTGACGGCTGAGTTCCCACCATCAAGTGAAACCACGTGCGAACACCAGCCAAGCTGAAGCATCATTTCCTTGGTGTGCGTCCAGCTTCACCACTTGTGAAAAGACGTGTGATTTCCAAAAAAAGTCTATACGGAATATCTTGCATCAGACCTGAGGCAAGCTATTTTCGAGTTACAGCACATTTGAACACCTCATAAAAGCACAAGTTTTCTGCGCATTCATATCACTTTACATGTTTTTTTTGGTGGTCAACGTTGTGGTCAAAAAATCTTTTAATGTTTTGGCCAAGAGCCTTTTTCAGGACGAGTAGTTTATGTTTATGTGCCCGTGGAAACCTATATACAGAATGAATAATAACCTTTAGCCGTGTTATATTCTACATCATGAAGGAGAATACAGCATTGTGCATGTATTTCATGTTTGTTGCCCCCTTAGGCACAACCAGAGTTATAATACATAGCTATACAGAAAAACAAGTTATGGAAACAAATTAAATCCTTTAACATAAACTCCTCGGGCTCCGTTCTGCCTCCGATGACCCACATATGCACCGGTTCACCCTTGAGGACAGCAGTACAGTATGACTAATTCTGGCCATGAATCTCTCCCCGCTGAGAGGCTGTCATGGAAGTGATTTGGCTCAGTGAAGGCTCTCCTGGCTGGGGTAAAGACAGTCTGAAAGCCCCCATCAGGCTCTGGTGGTCTCTCCTGGTTGTCTTTCTTTCAGCGCTGGGAGAGATCAGGCACGGCTTCAAGAATTCAACACACAAGTACAAGTGCTGAAAAAAGAGTACACATCATCTCAGTTTGCACACACTCACACGCAAAGACAAGGAGACAGTTGCATCACAACATATCCTGAAGGATACTGATAATCAAAGCTGACATATGGAATCTGAGTTAGGGGTGGGATTTAAAGGGGAGGCGGGTTTAATGTGTGTTTTAAGTGTGTAACTATGTGTTCATTTGAGGACAATGCAATCCTCATCTGGTTTCTGTACTGGCTTGTCATCTTTTATACCATGTGAGCTACAAGAGGGACCCCAAGCCCGACCAAGCCCCCGCATTCCTGCTCCTACTGGGCTGGGCACATAATGCAGTCTGGTCCGTGTAAAACAAATGACTTGCTTCTCGCAACGTGAGCCCATGTAGTCGCCACAGCGCTCACCACAAGTCTCACTAGGATCGTTTTACTTTCACGGAATAAGGAGAATAAAACTTGATGTTACAACTATGTATCTTGAAAACATATGTTCTTGTTAGTGCAAAGAAAAACATCCTCTCCTCTACTTTAATGACTACAGTTGAAAAAATCTGTGACATGATTGGCGCCTACTGCTCTCGGGTCACATAGGCAGCCTGCTTCTTAAGCCATTTGTATTTACCTTCGGTCGACATATGGTGTGTCTGTGTCTGTGTCAGAGTTTACATACATGTGTACAAAGTGTGCGCTGGAAAGAAAGAGATGGGAGACAATTGAGTAAGGAGAAAGCAGGGAAGGGAGGGCTAGTAAAAGTATTTCCCCGGGCTCTGAAAATACAATACACACAGACAGCGGTGTGTTTTCACTGTAGCCAGAGCACTGCCTGGCGAAATGTGGTTCTATTTAGAGGGGAGAGGGAGGGACTGCTGCGAGAAAGAGGGAGGAAAGACAGAAAAAAAGAGGGGGGGACACACACATACATCCACACACACATAAATAAGCTCGAAACTCCTTAAGGGTCTAATTCTTTGTTCCCATCTATCCCAGTCTTTCATAGTGTCAGTGTGAGACTGTGAGACTCCCTACGAGCTTCTGCAGCACACCACAAATCATCCTGCAGGGCTCGAAGCATGTTGACGGCTGGTTCTATACAGAACGCTGCATGTTCCCTATTAGCATGAATCGCCATGTTCAGTAGAATGAAGTGAGGAGGGGGTGCAAACCTGTGGCTGGTTGTGTTTTGACATGTGTGTGTTTGTATGGGGAAGCGTGCATGCTCAAGAACAGAACGTAGCGATGCTAAAATGTAACTGAATGGGAATTTCCCTGGTTAGTTTCACTGTTGTTTAAATCATGTGGTGGCAACAAAGCTGAAACCTCATTTATCAATGAACACAATGTGGAAATGTTCAGGTTTTCAAGTAAAATTTAAATGGATCCCCTGATGATTAAAAGCGGTTTTACATCATCTCATCTGCGGAAATCCTAGTCCCCCACATTCACTTTGATAGATTTACATCATGCCATGTCCTGCAGAGTTAGTACGCATCATGCACATGGTTGTAATTACCCAACTTTGTTAATTCGTGTCTTGAAAACTGGACAAAAACATTAAAATAATCATGTGAGCCCTTTAAGGCTCATCAGATGGCGTCGGAGAAAATAAATCCGAGTATTTCCAGGTAGCCTTCAGGTCTACATAATCCCCCATTGTTTAAAAAAGTATTTACGACCCTTATGAAACCTGTGTGTGTGTGAACAGACGGAGGAGAGGATTTGAGTGTCGCTGTCCTCGGCAAACAGCCACTCTGCTTGTTGTCCTCCAAAAAGGTTTCCAGTGACAAACAAGATCTCTCCACTCCGACAACCAGTGGTTCTTCAGTGGTCCTTTGAGGGTTTAAAAGTGTTCAACACTGTCAAAAGAACTACTTAAAATGTTTCCTCGCTTTTAGTGGAAAAATTATGAGTTCTTCTTTTTGCTGTCAAACTGAGATTTTTGTAATAACTTGCTGAGACTTAATGGTAAGAAGAGTGATGAACAACAAACACGAACAAAAATGTGCTTGTCTCGTGGAAAGCACGACAAGGTTTTAAGGTCTTTCATAATGGATATCTGGAGAAGTTTATGATTTTGATCGGAACATTTGTAGGGTCAAATTGTAGCATCAAGATGGCTTTGGTAATAAACTGATACTTTATCTGTAGATCCTATTTTTCAAAGGATCAATGAAGCAAAGGAACAGATGTTGGACACTTCAGCGGGACAGATGTTGCCAAGTCCATGTCTTGAACTTGTATCTTTTGTTTGTCAGAGGTTTCTCTCCACAATCTCTCATCAAATCCCACAAAAACACAAGGGATCATATCCAGTTGTGTAACTTCTTTTAGGAGAGCAACTCCAACTTGCTAATAAATGTCATACTGAATATGCTGTAACAACAATTTGGTGATGGTCTGTTTGAGTATTGGCTCAAATTGATTCATTAGCCTACATTACCTTTTGTAACTGTAGCCCAATAATGACTTTGAATTGAGAACAGGCACCTCGACTCAACCTCTGCAGTCTTTTATTCAAGTCAAAACAGTCTCCTTCCTATAGCTACACTACAGCGTTTTCGCTGAGAGTGGTGAAATCAGCACAGTGGGTAGAAACACTTGGGATGTGCTCAGCTGTCCTCACCAATATACCACCCACACAACCTCTCTCTCAATGCGAACTTCCTATCAGCACTTGTGGCAACAAAGCACAAGGATGTGTCAATCACAAGCCTCAGTGGGTTGAAGGCAGTAAATAGCAGGACTATTTGAATAGCGAGCGTAAATTTGACACACTGTGACAGAGTAACGTGCTCTGTATGCTTTGCTGGTAACTTCATTTATAAATGGACTGTGATCAGGTGTAAAAGTGTGATGAGCTAAATACGATGTAGGATTTGCTTTTTCTACTAAATGATGCTAAATTCTGATAAATATGGCTAATCACAATTTATTTAAAGGAGCAGTGTGTACGATTAAGGGGGATTTAATGGCGTTGAGTGGTGAGGACTGCAGATTACAACCGGCTGAAACTTCTCCCAGTTTGAACTCCTTCAGTGTTCATTGTTCAAGAGGTTTTAACAGGAAATTAAGTGGTTCCTTCCTCTCCAAAACAAACAACAACAAAACAAACCTGGGGTCTCATTATAAAACAATGCATAAGATCCATACTAAAAATGTACGTATGAACAAAAGCCAAAAACAGCGTGCACCAAAAAATATTCCACAGTTTCTACAATCAGGCTTCCACCTCACCATCTGCGTCTCCAATTTCCTGTCCACAAAAAGTTCATGAGCACGGGTTAAAGTTTCTCCCATCAAGTCTGTTTTTATACATCACATCTTTCAGGCCTCGTTTTCTGCGTACATAATGTTTATAAATTAGATATAAATTAGTTGTTGTTCCACATGTCAGAGACGGGGCTCCTGGCCCAGAACCTGCTAATTTGTGCTCACCTTTTTTCCTCTGATAACTCCATGTGTGCTTGCCGAATTTCTTATCAAGATGTTTAGGAGGTTTTTACCGTGCGCCCAATTGTCCACAGGTCTCCCTATAATAAAAACAAAGTAACAAAGTGATTTAAGCCAGTAAACACACTCAATAAAGCAGTTTCATGTTACAAATGAGTGTTTCCCTGATGCTGGTTAGCATGTC
>JAPZEB010000021.1:18446359-18478151 GCA_029783705.1 Chaetodon striatus | reverse complement strand
ATGTAGCAAAATACTGTATACACTGAATAATGTTAGTTAATCCATTGATTTGTCATTAGTGGCTCACTTTCCACAGCCTGATGTTAATGCAAATGCCGCTCAGCAACCTTCAAAGATCACCTCCTCTGGTGAGACTCTTATCTCATCACTGAGGTAGCCTGAAGGAGTGTTTTTTTTTTTGCAGAGTGATGATAGTGCAGCCATGTTAGCCACAGTGTGAAGGTTTAGCTGCTTGGCCCCTGTTATAACAACTCTAGGAGTCTTGAGGAATGTGGGTTTGTCCTGCAGTCCGTTACTACCCCCTCTCTCTTTCTGTCTCTGCCTCACTCTTGTGTCCCCTCCCCTCTCCCTAAACAGGGCATTTCCCAACTTTTCTCTTTTTCTCACAAGGCTATAGTTCAATATTCCATTCTGGGGCACATATCCTGTCTCAAATTCCGACTCTGGGCTCCTCGACGCCAAGGCACTCCAACTGTTGCAAGGTATTGTGCGCGTTAGTGATCTGTTGACTGCAGTTCAATGAAGTTATCAATGGCTTTGATTGTGACTATTGTGTCTGAAGCCCGTTGTTACACGGGGGATTATCTCTTTGTGCATGTCTGTTAAAATAGAGGGGGGTCAAATGATAAGATTAAGATGCAGAAAGGTGGGTTAAAAAGTTTTACATTCGCTCCTGCGCGGGTGAAGTTGCACTTTTTTACCGGCTTTTTGAGAAACTGCATGGTGGAAAAAAAAAAAAAATCCGACAGGCTAGTCACGTTTTATAGTGTGATTGCTTTCCTTGTTGCAGTTTTAATACTTTTGGGATAAGCTTTCCTGGAAAGTAAAGTGAAATTAAAAAAAGCAAAACCTCTAAAATATTTTCCCATCTGGGTTTAAGCGAGTAGGCGCTGATGTTGCGTTTTTCTCCATTCATAAAGTTGCGGTGGTGACCTGCACAGCTCGTTTCACTGCTGCAATATTGTGGAAAAAAACATATTTGTCTCTCTGTCAGCTTGCATCTGCGTCAGTGGCAGTTTTATACTTTTAAAGTGTGACAGATGGAGCCTGCAGGCCAGTATATTTTACAGACTTGAAGTGTTTCTCGTCTGTTACTCTTAAGTTTTGCATTTCTTAATATTCCCCCATGAATGTGAAGTTATGCTGTGATGTGTAAGTTCTCAAATTACTGTGCGATTACAAGAAATGTTTTGACGAATGAAAAGGTAGCGTTGCTCTCCAATGATTAATCGATTAACTGATAATGCATGATGAATGCTTTACCTGCGTTATTCTGACAGCACCGTTGGAGAAGTGCTCAGCAGAGCTCAAACTCTGTAATTGATCAGGCATTTCTTTTGTTCGGCATTGATCCCGCCTCCATTCACTTCTCTTACTGCAAAGCCAACTTTTTTTTGTCGTGTTTGACTGGAAAATCTTGTTTTTTTTTAAATAACTCAAGCCATAATACGCCAATCAATGGAGTGTCTTACTAAAATTTTACCATTGGAGTTATAACAGGCCACTACATACATGCTTTAGTACTTTTATTTGTCTTTGCCTTAAAAAGAAATAGAAAAATGTAAAATATGGGATAATTACATGCAATTATGTTAACATAAGTACCTCTTAATTTCCTTGTCTTCCTGTCTGGTCCCTGTCTTGCCATCACTTTTCTTTTTCTCTGCATGCTTGACTGAGTTCACTGCTCATCCATCTCTCATCTTCCATTAAAATTAATCGGAGTCAGTGGGATGCCGGGGCCATATTTGTTTTCTTTTCTTTGTCCAGCCCAGATATATAATGTGGTTGGACCCACGGCTGGGTCTGCTGAGGTTATATATCACCAGGGGGCCCATGGTTCACTCTTAAACCTGTGGTCTATAATGAGGTGGAGAAGAGAAAATAAACCTCATGGCTGTCCAAGTCAGTTGGACTCTGGATGTTTTTCAACTTAATAAACGCTAATGCAGTCAGGACACGCTTGTAAGACTATATAAGCTGTGCGTGGGGTGATCGAATCCAAAATAATTTGATTTAGAAAGCCAGACTGTATAAATCACATAATGAACAATAATGGGAGTAATTTAATTTTGTTCCTTCATATGGATGAGTAATTGGTCTTTGTTAGTAATTAAATATCCATACTCTTCTCTGCAATTGTGATGGATGAGAGCATTTTGAGTTGATTGATCATCTTTACCTCAACACTAAACTCACTCTCTGGCTCCCTCTAGGCACAAGGCTTTGATTTAGGGTAGTGACACCCAACCCCTTTGGCTTCTATAAACTGAAGGAATGTCTATTTATGACCCCATATCACAGATTGAAGACATGACATAGAGTGATGTTAAGCCCTAAGGCTTTTTCTGTGTGAAAAGTTGTTCAAAAGGCAAAAACAATCTCACTCTTTAGACATGTTTGAAATTTATGACAGCTTTTTATTTGATTAGAATCCTTATTAACATCCCTTATATCGACAATAAACATTTAATACTCAACAGCACTGGATCTTTGACTCAGAGCATGTCTCCTTAATCAGTTTATGACTTCTCTCTTAGTAGTGTGCCGTCACTACATACAGTATTTGGTGTCTGTGGAGTGATAAACCACTTACGAGCCCGCTTTGAAGCACAGTATAGTGAAAACAGATTGCTGGAAGTCAGGATTTAAGCGTCTCTCCTCTATTTCCTTGCATGCTCTTCTTTATTCACCCCCAACTCATATGTTTTCTCTTTTCTCAATATAACCACCAAGCATGTCACAAACAGAAAAA
Source organism: Chaetodon striatus (assembly GCA_029783705.1). NCBI lineage: Eukaryota > Metazoa > Chordata > Actinopteri > Chaetodontiformes > Chaetodontidae > Chaetodon > Chaetodon striatus. The sequence goes on along the minus strand of JAPZEB010000021.1, from coordinate 18,475,396 downwards.
TCAAATCAGTGGATAATTGCATTGCAAACCATTTCACCAGAGAATTGAACAGTGTCCTGTTTACAAATTTTCTAGGAGCTGGGAAATGTATGAGAATAATTTTAACTGTATTGATTTGGTTTGTTAGATTGAGGTACTCTTACCTGGGGGTACTTCTGCAGTTGCCAGGAAGTATGTAGAAAACTCAACTAACTACTTTCATTATAACCTGTCCATCAAACTCAGTTAGTTGTAACGTATTAAAATCATGTGTTGCTAATTTAAAGAGCATGAAAACAAGTTACAGAGTTAACAGAGAAGTTTAAAAAGTTTGCTGAAACTAATGAATACATGGTTAAAATTGATAGTTAGCCAAAAGTAATGGCTAAAGGTTGAAGTAGTTAGCTAGCCTCAGCTAAAAGTAACAGATAAATGGTTGGAGTAATTAGCTAGCCTCAGCTAAAAGTAATGGATAAATTGTTAAAGTAATAAGCCACCCTCGGCTAAAAGTAATGGATGAAGGTTGAAGTAGTTAGCTAGCCTCGACTAACAGTAATAGATAAATTGTTAAAGTAATAAGCCACCCTCGGCTAAAAGTAACGGATAAATGGTTAAAGTAGTTAGCTGGCCTCAGCTAAAAGTAATGAATAAATGGTTGAAATAGTTAGCTGGCTTCGGTTAAAAGTAATAGATAAATGGTTGAGTTAATTAGCTAGCCTAGGCTAAAAGTATCGGATGAATGGCTGAAATAGTTAGCTAGCCTCGGCCAAAAGTAATGGCTAAAGGTTGAGGTAGTTAGCTAGCCTCAGCTAAAAGTAACGGATAAATGGTTGAAATAGTTAGCTGGCCTCAGCTAAAAGTAATGAATAAATGGTTGAAATAGTTAGCTGGCCTCGGTTAAAAGTAATAGATAAATGGTTGAGTTAATTAGCTAGCCTCGGCTAAAAGTATCGGATGAATGGCTGAAGTAGTTAGCTAGCCTCGGTTAAAAGTAATGAATAAATGGTTGAGGTAATTAGCTAGCCTCGGCTAAAAGTAATGAATAAAAGTTAAAGTAGTTAGCTAGCCTCGGCTAACAGTAATAGATAAATTGTTAAAGTAATAAGCTAGCCTCGACTAAAAGTAACGGATAAATGGTTGAAGTAGTTAGCTGGCCTCAGCTATGAGTAATGAATAAATGGTTGAGCTAATTGGGTAGCCTCGCCTAAAAATAATCGACAAATGGTTGAAGTAGTTAGCTAGCTTCAGCCTCAGCTAAAAGTAATGGACAAATGGTTGAAGTAGTTAATCGTTCTTAGCTTAAGGTAATGGATAAAGGTTGAAGTAGTTAGCTAGCCTCAGCGAACAGTAATAGATAAATTGTTAAAGTAATTAGCTAGCCTCGGCTAAAAGTAACGGATAAATGGTTGAGGTAATCAGCTAGCCTCGGCTAAAGTAATGGCTAACGGTTGAGATAGTTAGCTAGCCTTGGCTAAAAGTAATGGGTAAATGGTTGAAGTAGTTAGCTAGCTTCAGCCTCAGCTAAAAGTAATGGATAAATAGTTGAAGTAGTTAGCGACCCTCTTTGTAAAGTAATGGATAACTGGTTTAAACTTCCAGCCACTTCAAGAAGTAGGCTATCTTTCAAACGTCCCCAAAAACATAAACCCTGATAACTAAACTATATGAAAATATATTGTAACAAGATCCACTTTTCTATCATTAAAGTAGCTGTATATGACATACAGACCATTAACATAACAGCAAACAAGTGTTTTGCCATGTAAAGATAAGTGGCAGTATCTGCCACTTATATGGCAGATACTGCAAATAACAGCGTCCTGACCCATGGTGGCAGAATGGCTTTGTGGCACAGCGTAACAGCCATCTTTCAGTTCATCCCCATGTTAACATTGTTAGCTTTGTCAGTATTGTTGCCATTGTTAGCACTGTTTTCTTTTAGCAACGTTAGCACCACCATGTTGAGAGCCATGTGCAGGCAATCATGGCTCAGCCCCCAAATAACAGATATGCTCTCAATGCCGCATGCAGCTCCTTTGATAGTGCTAAATAACGTTCAGTTTAATATGTATTCAAATGGACACATTTAAAACATGAGTGATGGTGCTGATGAAGCTCATGATGAGCACATCTGACAAGGCTGTCTATTGTTACGGCAGACAAAGAAAATCTCTGTAGGATTGCTGTGTCAGATGAGTTCACCCGCAGAGTAAATTTGATAAGTCAGTGTGTTTCAGAATGTTTCTTAGCTTTCATCTCCTCTCTTCCCATGTCTAGCCCCGACTCTGGAGTGCACCCCAGGACTTGGTTTGGATCCAGGTCCCTCTGCTCAGCCTGGGTCCATACGGTGAACAGAGAGTCAGAGAGAGTGAGAGGTAACACCGGGGTACTACGATTGGAGGGATAGCCAGGCCGACCAATGGGATCAGGGAAGCTGGCCCAGGTGCTGCTGGGATGGGTGGCGATGTGTCTTGCGACGGTCCATGTGGCTTTTGGTGAAACAGGGACTGGACAGTTCCAAGCCAGCCGCTTCACCGGCACCGTGGACCAGAGAGAGGTGCAGCGGGTTCGACGCCGTGGCCAGGAGACACTGAGAGGGTAGGGATGAGACTCTGTGTGTGTGTGTGTATCACTGACTTTTGCAAATCCCAGATGAACAGCACAATAGTTTGCTACTGATTTTATCTATATTAAAAGGTGATTAATAATAAGAGTGCTGAAAAGAAGAGAAGTGCATTAAGTTTAGTTTTGCATGCACAATTCAGAGCATTTGTAGCTGTATCTGGAGAAGGTTTAAAATATAAATGGCTTTCCCCTCTCTGTTTTCCTGGCAGCTCTCTTTCAACTGCTGTGCTTTCTGGGCTTAGGCCAAGCTCGCCTTATACCAAATTATGCTGCTGAATACTACCACATTGTTTTCTCAAAAACAGCACATGTTCGACCCTAACAGGCTGCCTGCCACACTGAAATCTCCTAGTGTATTTACAGCAAATTGACATTTTCATGGGAAAGGGAGGAAAAAGCCGCTTTCTATACATCTCATGAGGGGATGATGAGTGAAAAGCTTGACCCAAATTCCACTGAGTGTATTAGTTAAGCTGGAGAAAGTAGTTCAGGACTGCTGTGGGGAGATTTCTGGCCCCGGTGTGTTAAGTTGAGGCAGCAAAGTGGTGCGTGTGGGTATATATGAACATACATGTGTATGTTTTTAAAGGTGTTGTTCATTTGAGTGTGTATGCGGGGAGTATCCAGTGAAATGAACTACAGGGATCACCTCTGACCAGCTGCAACCCCCCTCGTCCTTCTCCTCCTCCCTTGGTGCTTTCTCTCTCCTTTCACTTTGTTACCTTAACACCATGAATCAGGGTGTGGGATGTTTGTCAGTGCTGCAAAGAGTTTTCACTGTATGTTTCGCCACTTCTTGAAAAACAAAGGATGTTTTGTTGGGGCCCGTTTTCAGTGTCTGCATCAGTTATTCCAATCAGACTCCCATCTGTCCCAGCTTATGGTTCCCCCAGTGCCAAGCCACAGGAAATGAGGTATTCGTATCACCCGAGGGGGGTATGAAAAGGGGCATTTGTTTCACCGCTGTAGGTGACAAAGCAGCAGAGAGAATAACCGAGGGCAGGAAAAGTATGAGAGAAAGAGAGCACATGAGGAAATGAGAGATGAGATGAAGAATAAATTGGGAGAGATAGAGAGAAAGAAGTAAACTCAGTGAATTGTATTCAGTCGTGGTGTATGACTAGTGCAGGGTAAAGCTAGAGTCCTACAACTGGTGTTTTCTCTAAAAACATATCCAGTGACGACCCCCACTGCGTAATAGAAACAGATTTGTCTGGCTTGTCACTCATTTTCATTAACATAGAAGGCATTTGTCCATGTTAAATAAAGAAAATTGCCATTCTGCATTTAGACATATTTTAAAGGTTACATACCAAACTTTGAACAAGCTCCTTTAAAGGAGCAGTGTGTAAGATTTAGGGGGATGTAGTTGATGCGGCTCAGCTTGTCTGACACAGACTGCTAATGTGTGCTCACCTTTTCACTCTGATAATTTAAGATGTAGACATTCAGGAGGTTCTTGCGAGGAGCCGAATTTTCGAGGAAGCCCCTCCTCTTCCTCCGGAGGGGCTGCTAACTATGGTGGCCAACACGAAAACATGATGGCCTATCTAGAGCCAGTGTTTGGTTTGTCTTTTCTGGGCTACTGTGGAAACATGCGGATGAACACAGCAGACTCTGTGGATGGACCTGCTCCCTACATAGATATAAACAACTCATTCTGAGGTTCTGTCTGAGCCATCGACTGTTCATTGAACCACACAGGAGGTCATTGGCATTAAACCCGAGACATGAAATACATGATCTCACTGAACAATAATTCACATTCACAGTTTGTCCAACAGACAGCGAGCCGACGGAGGAGAGCGTACAGGGGAGCTTGCACAATACCATATTATTCCCATCAAGTTGTGTGTGATTTCATGAGAACATGTAACAAAAGCCTGCAGACTTTTTCCATTACATTGTTAAGTTCTGGAAACACTGCTGCGCTAGGAATGAAATGCTCATGTAGCGATAGTTTTGTGTACTGAAGTAAATAGGTGATGAGATTACACAGCATCTCTGAAACTCAGGGTATGTTAAGGCTAAAAAGATCCGCTTGCACGCTGGGCTCCAGGCCAGTATGAGTACCACAAACCAGAGTTATTTGACAAAACGTTTGAGATCGTTTTGATTATTTTCATTGGATTTCTAGGTGTTGCCTGGTAACTGTCACTTGAGTTATTCCGAAACTTGAAGCACCTCCCATGTGCTGCGGTGGGCCGGCCAAAGCAAATAAGTCTAATGTGTTGAATTTATTTTCAGTTACTGTTTGAGTGTCGTTGGCTGAAAAAGATCACAGTTAATCTGGAATTGGGTAAAATTAGTCATCTACATGTGTGCATGTTTCATCTCACCCCTGGACAGAAGCCGTGGGGTGAAGAAATAACATGATGAGTGTTTTGGCTCTGGGATTTTACTACAACTCATTCACCCCAACAAACTTGTGTCTTACTACAATGTTTTCATCAAAGAGTTGCAGCAATCACAGGGACTGTCAGTAACTCTGTATGGGTTTCACAGATTCCCCCGTGTGGGAGATGGAGGGAGGTTAGGTTAATGATGGTCATTACGCTGGCCTTGGGCTGGGGTGCAGTGTTTATTTGCTGGCTAGAACTCCATATCCCCTGGTCTGTCTCTGGTAGCGCTGGGTCTGATGCTGACTGACTCTGATTTATTGGCTCCCACCGCACACTGCAGCCTGGCATCAGTCCACTCAAGGGCGGTGGTATCTGATCAGACTTTAGGCTGGCTGGCTGGCTGGCTGGCTGGCTGGCAGGTCTGTGTGACTCGATGGGTGATTGACCGTCAGGTTGGTAGACTGAGAGAAGGAAAGTGTGAGGCAGAGACAGGGAGTTTTTGCTTTTGATTTCTCTGTCTCGCTTTCAAATGCCCAACTAAAACAGTTGAGTATTTATAGTTTAATAAGATCTCTTGTATGCTGGAGTGAAAGGATTCAGCCAAGTTTTTTTGTTGCAGCCACCCACCTTATTAACTTAGCCCAGCTTGGCCCAGCTTTACCCAGCTCTGCTGAAGAGAGACGCCTTGGATGCTGGCTAACTTGGCAGACAATCAGCCCCAAAGCAGAGAATTACTTTCAGGCACTCAAGCCCATTCCAGGATAATGTCAATACCACCCCGACGGCCTGGATGGGGTCCTTTATTTACAGTCTGCCTTGGCATATACCTAATTTGACAGGGAATGGATGTCATAGGACAAAATCTCTTTACTTCAGACAGTATCTGAGTGTTTTCAGGACAAAGGAAGGAAAAAAAGACCCACAAAATAACTCAAGATGAATTTATATTTTGGACGAGTGAACAATTGCCAGTTTCCCTTTCTGTTTTATGTGCATTAGGTTCCATTTTAGGTTTTTATGTGTCTGCGTTTTATGCTTACTGCACTGTATGTGCAAGCTAAGACTGAGCTGTAAAGACAGGATTATCTAGGACAGCTGATTGGCATGTGGTCTGTCAATAAAGTGCGTTCTACTTAATGTCAGATTGTATGAACAAATGTAACCATCAGTTTACTTCCCACATTTGATGTCTCTGCCCACACTGACATCCACATAATAATAAAAACATTTTCTATTTGTGATTTACAATTACTTCTACTAAACAACATGTCGTTATAACACACAGAACAATAAACAGATATCCTCTCTGGGGTTTATGTGGTTGACCACAGTTTTTGTTGTCGTGCTTTATGACTGTATCTCTTGTTGTCTGTCAGCCAGAAGGGTCATCAGTACAGACACCAGCGTAGTGATTTGTGGATTTTGTATTTGTCTATCTCTGTTACACTGCCAACAATCTCTCACTCAATCCCTATTAAACTGTTTCAATCAATTTCAGTTCTTTAATGTAATTGAGTTAAGCAAGACAATGCTGCCATGATTAGTTTTGATCTGCTCACATTTTACTTCACACACTTTTTTTGAGTGAATCTCCCACCACTGATTGATTGATATCTATTTGCCTTACAACCATCTGTAGGTAATTTTCTATACGCTACATTCCTTAACATCCCAACTCCTAGATCTGATAGAGGAACAACTGGCCCAGGTGTTGCTTGAGGCAGCAATACATAAGAGATTCCCTGAGGAGGGTCAGATACCAGGCAGATGACCTCTGACCTTTGACCAGTACACACACACACATACACACACGGACACATACACCTGACCTGGAGCCTGAACAACTGTGAACTTCTTGTCTGGAAACAGACCGTCTGTGGTCATTCTCCATGCCTGTCTGATGCTGACCTTCCTTGTAGGTCAGTGGAGGGCGGCTGCTCTAAACTGCCATAACCTTTGACCCCGTGGATTCCTGCATGGCAAGAGGACCCACAGGCTACAGCTGCATAACTTGTTGATCTGGCTGTTTCTAATTTTGTAACTCTTTGCAAAAACCCCCCCAAAGAAACCGCAAAGAATTTACAACAGAGGAAAATAAGACCTCACCTATTATTTTCATAATCGGTTCATCTGCAGCTAATTTTCAAGATTGGTCGATTATTGTTTTAGCCATGAAATAACAGCAAATAGCCAAAAATGTCTATGACAATTTCCCAGAGGCCTCTGACTTATTTGTAGTGTTTGTTTTATCGCACTAATAGTCCAAAACCCAGAGATATTCAGCAAATCCTCACATTTGAAAAACTGAAATATGAAACTGAAACTGGAAATATTTGGTATATTTACTTAAAAAATGACTGAAATGATTAATTATCAAACAAGTTTCTTTTTGATTCATTTTCTACAGATGGTTTAATCGACTTATTGCATCCAATCTGAAGACTAATCTAATTAATTGAGTTTCTTGAAGTTACAAGCAATGCACATTGTGATACCGTGTGTAGTTATTTGGCCGACTTCATGTCCGAAAATCTGCCCCCCCCCTTTGACTTTGAAGTCAGTATCCTTTTCACTTTCATTCTTGGATGATCGCTTTGGATGAGGTGGCAGCCATGTTCCTTTTATTACTATTAATGGCAGTTAACGAGCGATCCACGGGCCGGGAGGCAACTTCAAAGGCGGCGACATGGTCACAGAAGAGTTAATCTCCTTTAGATTGAGCCCTGAGAACAGTAGGACATTTCAATATTGAGGAAAACCCCTGGGGCTTAAAGTCCCTTTTTTATGGCTGTCTTTCATTCTGTTTTACTTCAGTTCATCCTCTAAAGCCTCGCCTCTGCGATAGGAGAGCAGGCACTGACCTGGAGGAAAGACCACGACAGAGAGAGGAAGAATAACAAACCAAAGCACTTCAGGGTCAATCCCTCATAATCCTTCATATATTGACATCCCCTAGGTCTGTAACAGTGGAAAATCTTCAACGCTTTGTGGGGAAACAGATCAGGGACGACGTTGGGTTAACTGCTCATTAAGTGTTGGAATGCTGATGTCTCGCTCCACGCATTTCTGACGTTTTTTGGGGAGCTCAGTTTGGTTTGTGTATTTGCCCCAGAAATTCAACCCCCACCAAGGGTCGGGCCTCTTCTTGCTTATGCTGCTCTCTCCTTCGTTTCCATATCTCTGTTTTCCGCTCCCCGCTCCTCCTCCTGCTTCCTCCTCTTCTCAACATAAACTTGTTTTGCTTTCCCTCCCACTGATCTCCTGCTCCTTTCCCACCATCCTGTCTTCTCTTCGCCTAACCACCATTCCTCTGACTCTCTTCACACTTTCTTTCTAAAACCAAACAATCCTCCTGTCTTTTCTCCCCTTCCTGTTTTGTTACAATCTTCCTGACCACTAATTCTACCTAAATATCTCTCGCCTGCCTGCCCACCTGTTTGTCAGTCCCCTCTGTCTCTCTGTGCCATCTGGTAATGTGGTTGGAGGTGTGCTCTGCTCTCCATCCATCAGAGATTCAAACCCCAGCTGTCATCTCCCTGGTGACAGCCCCGGGGTAACTACGGATATCGTCTGGCGAAGAGGAGAGGAAGGTCATCTGTTTCACGCAGGAGGAACTTGAAAAGTTCATCAAAGCTAACACTTAATTTCACGCTTTCCCCCTGGTGTTCTAATCTTCTGGTTTAGACTGTACATCCAAGTAAAAGCTGCACATTTCTGTCGCAGTCTGTTGACTATTTATACATTTATAAATAAAAGCTAGTTGACTTGTAAAAAGGTGTGCCACTCAACCTGTGGAAACAGTTTTAAATGTCCTCTGTGGCTCTGGAAGATTAGAAAAACTCATGACTTCATCAGGGTTATCTTGAGTTACGCTTGAGACAATCTCTAAACCCTCTGGCTTTGGTCTGATAGTGATTTTGTCTCAGGGGGCAGTGGGCTGATATTTCAGGAGTTCAGGTGGTGGTCCAAGACGTCCTCCTCTGTGCACCGGTCATTGATCACAGTCCGAGAGACACTTTATACACAGTTATGACTCTCTTTAAACAGATACCTGCATTATGTTTCGACCAATGCCTTCAACACCAACTGTTTACCTGTAGGCTACCAGATGTTGCACCCTTAAGACGAAAGGAATCACTCTTCTGTTTTGCAACTGTACTACTGTTGCAACTCTGCGTACTGCCTGTATTTTTTTGTAATAGTTTGTCCCGTGGCGACACAACAAAACATGTCTACCAAGAGAAGATGAAGAAGAAGAAGAAGAAGAAGAAGAAGAAGGAGGAAAAAAGCAAAAGGCGCCCCCTCATGATGTTTGTTGCTCACAGATTATCACATTCTCTGTCCGTATAAACAATGAACGATAAACAAAATAATTAACCAAGGAAGAGAAAAAGAAATTAAAATGTGTTCTGCCAAAGATGTCTTACGCATGACATTTTCATCAAGTTTATAATGTTAAATATTTCTAGGTGGCAACACAAAGCCTACTCAGATGTAATCGGTCAGTACTACTCGGACTATAAACAGAAACCAAAAGTTGCGATACCAAAATCGTGTCCTGTTGCCTCCAGGTTCTGCATTCATATGCAGATATCTGTTCATAGTAATAAGGCTTGAGACTTCAATGTCATAAAATAGAGACATGGAGTTTGAACGATGAGGGTATTCAGCAGGCAGGGAAAGTCCAGTGGAAGAGGCTGTTGAGTTACATTATGGAAAATGTCGTACTCGGGAGTAAATGCCCCGACACACCAAGTCAGTGGTCGGCCACTGGGCAATGTCAGGCCATCAGTGACTGTCTGTGCTGTGTGTCCCGCACCACTGACATTAATTGGCACATTTTGGCTGCGGTGTGTTTGAGCTTTACAAGTCATAATATCCCTTAAAGAATATGTCATCTTTGAACACAGAATCCCTGTTGTGCCCTCTTAAAGGCTTGATGAGTTGTTGTGTTGTGTTACCAGTCTTTGGTCATCTTAAAAAAAACACTGGGCAATCCAGCGTTACTTTAAACAGTCATAAATTATGTCCTGGGGGCAGAAATGTCCTACGCTAAAGAGATGTGATCACTGTGGCAAATGACTTTACCATGAGCATCTGGAGCAGACTACATCCCAATTTACCGAGCTGTGGTCCCTCAATTCGTAGTCATGCCATCGGCAAATGCAAACAACTAACCACCAACACAGATGACCACAGATATACCCGTCATTATACGCTTTGAAAGGTCACTAAGGATATCATTAGTACAACCACACAGTTGGAATCCCTTCAGCTTGTTAAACAATTTCTTGCAGCGTCTTGGGGTATTTCACTCGAGCACACGCTGACTCACGCACATTTCCTTATAGTAAATGGATTTTGGTTTTGGGATTGATGCATGTTGGGACTTTTGCTCTGTTTCTAAATAAACTGAGTTAAAAGTAGGTGTGTAATTATTCACGGAAGATAAAAAGTGAAGTGTTATTTGCATTAGTTTGTAAGGCAGCTGCAGATTCAGTCCTGCTGCATGTTTATGTGTGTCTGTGCGTGTGTGAGCAGAGGCCAGTCATCCCTAGATGTGGTTTAGCCATCTCCTCAGAGGAAATCTTTGTGGCTAACCTGTCAGGCCAATCAAGTGCTCCATAAGCTGTGATGACTCTTACATCTGTCAGACAGGGTCAAAGTGCACTGCAGGCTCTCCACCAGTAAGAATCCCAGCTGAGCGAGGTGTGGCGGGCGGTGACGGGGAGCAGCCCTGGATATTTGCCAGAGGACAGGACAGCCAGGCATGGAATTTGGGAGAAAGGAGGACTTTATACATCCGGTCCTTCCAAGTATAAATTCAGCCTTGAATGAAAACAAAATGCGGCTCCTCGTCTTGTAGGCCCCTCGCATTTCCTTCACCTCCTCCTCTCTCTGAAAAAATACCTCCATCCATCACTGGAGGAGGCTTTGTATCAAAGTTTGTTTTGTTTACTTTAAAAGCCTAGGCCATGCAGGTCCTGGGCAGCTCAGAAAATAACTCTTTACTGTGTGTATTTGTTTAGGGCTTATACTAAAATGTTTTTGGGAGGTCTGGGTGAGTAGTGAGTTTGTTTGTTCTTTCTTTTCTGTCTCCATCAGGCCCAATGTGTGTGGCTCTCGCTTCCATTCATACTGCTGTCCAGGCTGGAAGACTCTGCCGGGAGGGAACCAGTGTATTGTTCGTAAGTTCCTCCATCCTTAAATCCTCTTTAATACGATACGACAAAGCCTAGTGGAGAAGATAACAAATAGGCGTAGGATAATTTGGTTTGTTTCGTTGTGTATGGCTGAAGAAATGAAAAAATAAATGAACCCATTAAATCACCTCGTCTTTGTCTCTCCAGCAATTTGCAGGAACTCATGTGGCGATGGCTTCTGCTCCAGACCCAACATGTGTACCTGTTCAAACGGCCAGCTCTCTCCCAGCTGTGGAGCAGGAGGAGGAGGTCAGTAAGAGCCCCACCCATCACACATACGACTGTAACTTAAGATTCATCAAACATCTGTCTCATCATATGGTGTTAAAATGAGTAGAATTAAAGCAAGAGCACTGCTTTAATGCTGCATTTGATCCAATACGTCACATTCATGTGTTGTTTCTATCCAAAGCTCTGGCATTTCTTCACCCCGTGCACAAATTCTAAGCAGTTTGGGGTTCAATGTCTCGCTTGAGGACACTTTGATTTTCAGGGATCGAACCGCCAACCCTATAAGAGCTGAAACTATTAGTATAGCATTCAACTAGTCGATCGACAGCAGCTATTTAGATAATGGATTCATCGTTCAAGTAAGCAAGCACCCAATGCCAGCCTCTAAAATGGTATGTGCTGCTTTTCTGTGTCTTATGTCGTAATATTTTCAAGTTTTTGAGTGTCTGTTGGACAAATCAAGACACTTGATGATATGAAGGATGCTTGAGAAATACACTTATTTGCTTTCTGGTGGGGTGTTAGATCATAAGATCAATACCACTCTCATATCTGGCCATTAAATATTAGGCTGCAGCCTTTTAGCTTAGTTTAGCATAAAGACTGAAAACGTGGGATGCAGCTAGCCTGGTTTGGTCCAGAGCTAACAAAGTTACTTACCAGCAACCAGCAATTGCTCATAACTTCCAGGAGTCTCCATTTGCTGTCAGACAACTCCCCCCAGCCAACAAATGGACTGAATGTCGCACCAACAACCATCACTTCCTATTGACAACTGGCAATTCATTTCAGTGCAAACTTGTGTATTTACGTTGTCATTTTCAGCCGTATCCATAACATCTAACGATATAGATTGGTGTTCCACCCTCTCTGAGGTTTCTGCTGTGCTTATTTAATGTACTGTGTTGCTTTGCTTGTCCATAGTGTGAACATACCACAGTACATTCAAACCACAGACACTGATTATAAAGTCATAGTTTCTGTTCTCTAGTTTCAACAGTGTTGGCTCGCCCGCCTCAATGCTCAACAATAACGTCAAGTTGCTGAATGTTAGCCCAACTAACGCAGCGCCAATAACCTCAAAGAAGTTGTTTCTCTGATTACTAAATATGAAATGAGACGTGGAGCTCACTTGTCACAAGATGCTTCCCACAAATTCAGTCATGGGGTCCAGGCTGCCAGGTTTTCCCAACTCCGGACAATGTAAGTCTTTTGGACTGGCACAAGCTGTTGGACTGTCCCAGATCTCCTCCCTTTTCAGACGCTGAGTCCAGAGCGGTCTTTGTTTGCTATTTGCAGATGGAAATCTGAAAAAACAGAACTCTTTTCCGCTCTTATTGTCACTCAGCTCCCCCATTCACAACAAGACTTATCCATTTTGTCTTGATATCTCGCTCCTTTTTGCTCAGTACCCTTAAACTGTATGTAAGTGGGGCAGGGGGTTTTCTGCCTGGAAGTTATTGTAAATGAACACTGTGTATAGTCCAGCACATAACCCCCAGTAAAATGGCGATTACATTCTTTAAGCACTTTGTTTTTTGTACAGATTAAACAAACGTGATGTAATGTGTTAATTACTGAGCTTTAAATGTGCTGATAGGTGGATTTTGTGACTTTTAGACAGAGCCCGATTAGCTGTTTCGCCTTGTTTCCAGTCTTTATGCTAAGCTAAGCTAACTGGCTGCAGGCTGTAGTTTTATTTTTTACCTAACAGATATGAGAGTGGTATCTATTTTCTCATCTAACTCTCCACCAGAAAGCAAATGACACATATTTCCCACCCAAAAAACTGATATTTTTAAAGCCAACCCTCTCAAACACCTGAGCTACAGATACCCATCGGTCTTGTTAAGTTCAGACGGATAATACGAATCACAGGACTCCTTTTTCCATCAATACCAGTCCAGTTTTTGAATCCTGTAGACAACTCAAGCGTAGGATTGCATAGTGGTTAGAGGCTTTCCTTCAACTATGTTCCCAGATTGATTGAAACCTCTTTTCAAAGAGCCTTTGGCCCATTGCTCACCTTATTCGATTACTTACTGTACACGAGGATGCTCAGAATAATCCAGTAGATCATTGCTGTAATAGTAAGTATAGAAATACTATAGTCCCATTATTCTTCTAAATGACCTCATGCCTGACTTCACTTTACTGTGCGATAAGTGGCCCCAACTACTGATGAAATGATACTGCCTGTTACTGAGCAGTTTCAGTTCCTACTCATCCAATTGCTCGGCTATTTTCCAGATGTAATGGTTCCACCCTTCTCTCATGGGGGCTACAATAGTACTGTAGCCAGTGTAATATTAGTGTATAGAGTCCCAGGCCTGCAGGTCACAGGGTTTGTCAGGATTAAAGTAGAGAGTCTGGCTGCCCCAGCTCAGTCTGCTGGGCTTAGTTACAGACCACTCAGGATGTGTGTGTGTGTGTGTGTGTGTTTGGAGCAGAGCGAGGTGTTTTACTGCACATGCAGAGTGTGTGAAATCACGTTTGTCTTAGTGAGATTACTGCAGTGTGTGCAGGGTTTAACTATGAAGTTAATATGTGCCTGACATGCAGAAAACATCGTTGTTAAGCACCACTTTGGGAGCATGCAAAGTATGTGTCGATGTGTGTATTAAGTAGCGTGCAATATGTTCAGCTTCACTGCTTTAGTCGGCCAAAGTCAGCTCGTCAGTCACGCCTGGCCCCTGCCAGACCCTTTACACATGCTCGCATTCCATTAAGCCCACTAACACACACATTTTCACTCACACAACTGCGCACAAAGATATACAGACGCTCTTATACTAACAGGCAGACAAAAAAACGTACCGGCACACACAAACTAACACAGTGAGCATCAGTTGGCTGTGACCCAGAGGTGTAAAACAGGATCTGTTCCAGCCATAAGTTAGGACGACCCTCAGAGGAAGGGCATGGAGGGTGGGGTGGAGGAAAAACAGCCTCTGACCTGTATGGCAGGATACGCACAGATCTCCTGCAGAGTCAGTGCTTTGGCAAGAGCTATGAAGTCATGTTCCTCAGGGTCAGGAATGGCGCTCAAAAGCGAAGTGATAAATTAGACTGAGAGCTTAGCAGAGCTGGACCGAACTGATCGTCACACTCTGTGATTCTCAGCTTTCCTCAGCAGGGATTTATGGGGGGTTTCTACAGGTTTACAGGCAGTGGGGAGGAAGGGAAGGAAGCTACCGAGATACTGTATTATCTGAATAATCAGAGACAGCTTTATTGTTCTATGATTAGTATATTAGAAACGTGGTTAAGCGCACACTAAGGAGTGTATCATTGCAATGTTCTTCGTCTGGCTTCTTTGGCAGCTTCCATGAAGGTCAGAGGTCAAACAGCTTTATGGACTGAGATAAACATGCACCAATTAGTGAACACTGAAAGCTGAGGAATGGCCCTGAGAAACAGTGGAGGTCACTTTAAGTGATAAAAGTTAGCCATCTCTTCTATGAGTCAGTTTCCTCACCGTCCTGCGTGCACTCCCCAAACTCCACTGTGTCTAAATCTTTGTTATATTTGGGTTAGATGTGTCTTCGCTCCATTAATATTTAATATTAAAGCTTTGTTTTGAAGTTGAAAACTGTTTTCATAACATAATCCGTCTCGGAGGCTTCTGGCCAAGAGAAGGCGAACACTCCTCATCATAGATCTTGTCTTCCCAAACGTGCTGACTCCCAAATTCAGCGTTTGGAGAGAGTCCACCATTTAACAGGATAATTCAGTGCAGTTGGAAACAAATTGCAGTTCTATGGAGATCCGTTTGGAAACGCCAATTTCCTCCGCCTTAATTATACAGCCTGATTCTAGCACCCTGGTTCGCTGGGTTATAGATAGCATCTTTATGTCTCACGTCTTGCCTGTGGAATGCAGAGGTTCAAATAAATGAGCAACACATTTGTGATTTTCTACATGTAACCCACGTGTCTGCGATTATTGTTGTGTCCACACAGATGGTTGTCTATGATTTCTTTTATGGCTCTTCCTGGAATTTTTGCTGTTTGCCAAAGAACAATACAAGCGCCTGTTTCTGTGGACAGCCTGGCAGACCTTTAAGAAATGTTACACATTTCCACAAATAGAAAAGTAAAATCTTTGCGAAGCCAAGGCGGCTTTGCAGAGGTGGGACTGAGGCGTTGTTTTGCAAGTCACAAGTAAGTCTCAAGTGTTTGCACTCAAGTTCCAAGTCCTAAACTTTGAGTTTCCAGTCATAAACAAGTCATAATGTGCTCTTCACTGAATGTAATGCCACTTAAACCACAGAGAAATTATATATTACATTTTGAAAAATCATGATAGACTTTATAAAACTTGTGACCTACTTATTTGTCAAAACAAGTTTGACGGAAATTGTTGTATCTCCCTAATTTTTGACCTGCGTGTTTTGCATACTGCAATTTTTTTTGTTGATCACGGTATGATGATCTTTGATATCATGTTTTTCAACGGGTGCTCAATAATGTAACGCCAGTTCTGCGTGGTTCTCTCCTGCAAAATGATTGGATGCTGTCATATTGGTTTAAATAAAGTGGATCTGGGGAGTTACGTGTTGACTTGTTGGGAATGAATAGTGCTAACGTTAGTTGATTCAGGAAATGATGGGAAATGAGTTGATTCACGGCACACTTTTTAAATGAGAGGTATTATTCAAGTCAAATGCCAGAAGTCACGAGTCACTGGTGTTTAAGTCCAAGTCTTTTTTTATTCTGTGAAATCAAGTCTAAAGAGCCCAACTAATTCGAGTCTACTCCTCTGTGGCTTTGTAACTGCACGATAAGCAGGAGTTACGTGTCAGTTCCCAGACAACAAGGGTTCACGCTGTCAGTCACCCTTGTAATAAACACACACAGTTTAGGGCAGAGCAGCTGTGCTGAGGCTTGTATAGGGTCATCTTTATAACCTCGTCCTTCCCATAGCCATAATTACAAAATCATTACCACGGACGTTCTTGCCCTAATGCTGAGAAACAGCTGTCTTCAGACTGACAGGCTTCCATTCACAGACAGCAGCAGTGAATCCTGGGAATGCGGAGAGAGGCCTTTTTAATTAGAAGCCATGCCTTTTTAACATAGTCAATCTTGACCACAAAGTAATGCTCCATCTTGTTAGTTATAAGGCCTGTGTGCAAATAAATTGGTCTAATTCACCCAAAAAAACTGACGATGTGTGTGAAGTACTGAGCTGGAGGGCTCTTAGTTTCCCAGAATGGAAAGAAATCTTTGCGTTTGTCCCTCAACCAGCTTTGACAGCATCTCATGCAGCTTTCTGGTTCACTACATTGTCCGACCATGCCTGAAAGTGAGGCTGACTTGTCACTGGTCCCTGGGGTGTGTGTAAATCAGGACAAAACACAGCTATAAAGCTCCTCAGTTTTCCATCAGACACACACACATGTGCCCACAAGCACACACTCGCACACGCCCCACACACAAGCCTGGACTTCCTGTGTTTCGCAGGCTCTCGTAAAAAACACCCAGATGTGAGCAGCTCACCGACGACACCACCAGAGTACAGAGGTGCATTGTGGTGCCGCAGAGCAAGTCTTTTTGCTCAGCGTCTGGAAGACACACACACACACACATACATATATACATATATATATATATATGTATATGTATATGGACATGCACATCCCCCAACCCTGTTGCGCTACACGTGCAGCTTTCCAGGCACGGGTCATTGGAGCAAACCATCTCTCTCCACCTGCGGGGGATGAAATGCCATAAGGAGGGGGAGCGTAAGGCAAAGTTAACCAGTGAGATCATCTCCTTCTGTCTCGAAATGTGCTTGTTTGCTTCCTTCTTCACCTCCTTCCCCTCCCATCTGCAGAAAAAACACATGACACCTGGTACACATGGTACCTCCAATATCTCACCAGCACCTGCCCCATCATCCTCTGTTCCTGAGGGCAGAGAGTTCACTGGGTATAAGAAAAATCTTTCCCTGTATGTTCTTGACCCATTTAGAAACACTGTTTGTGGGGATTTGTTTGAAAATCGGAGAGTATACCCAAGTTGCCTTCAGCTTTGGGGGAGTTTGCATTGCACCAAAGCTGGAGTGGTTTCCTCCAGGGTTTCTTTCATGGCAGGGAAACTGAAATCACTCACTGTGAGCATTATTCAGGTCTCACATCACCGCTCCTATTGTTGGCCTTGAGTGAAGAAAGAGAGTAAATAGGGCTTACAGAGTTAACCTCATGTCTTGAGCTGCGGTTGAAACCTGAGAGCAGGACCCGACCCATCTCCCCTGAGAGAGGAGGAGAGACAGCACACTAGTCCACTGACCGATAAACCCGGCTTGCCCCAGAGTCCCAAACTATTTGCTTTAATTTATCACCATATGTTGCCATGAGACGCAATCCAGACAAGTTGCGTCTGCCAAATCTGTACACTGAGCCTGCCAAGTGTTGCACATGAGAAAGTTAACTGGAATTCTTTCTAGACTTAAGATGCATTAAATATATCGAGCGAACGAAAGCTCTGTTGACAATTTCAGTGGAATTGCGCCTCTGCCCTCCATTTACTGAAACTATACAGCGTCCAAGATTCGTGCTGTTGTGCTTTGACTCATGTAACTGAAGTCTGCCCTGTGTAATCTGCCAGTAAGGCAGGCGTGGGTGATCACAATGAAAAGCTACCTAAGACTGTGTTCACTCATCATGACTCACACAAGTCATATTTAGTGTGTTTGGGTACAGTCAGAATAAGTGGGTGGATTACAGTGGCTGAAAATGCCTCCTGTTGGCAAGTGTGCACACTCAGAAAGTCTCATTAGACAAACTCAGCTCCGAGGAAGCTCAGTCATTTCCCCTCTGCTGCACAGCTCCGCATGCCAGAAATGTTAGAGAGAGAAAGAGACATAAACAGACAGATGGAGGGGGAGAGAGAGAAAGAGAGAGGAAATTAATGTTGAACTTGCGATTAAGATATAGACAGAAGAGCATGAAAGGCGCTGAGGGAATAGTGGAGGAAGGAAGAAAAGCGAAGGCACAGGGAGACTATAGGACAATAAAAAAATCCTCTTGAGCCAGGATGAAAGTGAAAAAGAAGATGCAAGGAAACATTAAGAGAATACAGTGCTTTAGCATCCAGCATTGTAAATGTCTTCTCTAATCCTGTGTTCAGTAAAAGGCTGGCTCAGCAGAAATCTTTCTGTCTGCCAGGAAGACCAATTAGTTTCCCTTCTGAAAGCTGCTGCTACGTGTTCGAGACTGTCAGATTGGCCCTCTCACAGTCTGGAGTAGCAGTCTGCCAGCCTGGAGGCTCCTGCTTCACATCTTAATACCTGCACCACCACATCACTCCTGCTTTGTTTATTCAGAGTAATCTGTCTCTTACAGTCGCTCCTCTGTGCATCCTGTTTGGAGTTTTTTTTTGTTGCCATTGTAACATACTTCTCTTCCCCCCTCACCCAGTTTCCCTCTCCTCTCAGCAAATTCCTGACTGACTGACAGGCTGACTGTAGCATACAGCTGGCTCGACTTATTGCCTACCCCCAGTCTGCTTGATTAGCTTTGGTTTTGTGGCCTGGGGGCCTTTGAGCCTTGTCTGTTCATCTAAAGCTGCTAAAGAAACACCAGCGTTGTGCAAACCCAAGTGAAGTGGAAAAAAGCTTCTTAAAGTGTTAAAGTGACCATGGGTATTTAACTCACTGGTGTTTGGAAACTGCTCTCAATGTGTTTTTTTTTAAATTGGGTAATGATATAATGAAGCAATCTCACCGCTCCATCGTTTAGCTCTGCCATTTAATTTCCTAAAAGTCGAGGTTTGGTTGATAATACCAGTAAAAGCTTTTGAATAAAACCTCTGATTAAGTCCGAACTGACTCACAACACAAGTTTAGAGCTGCTGTCTTCGCTTATTAGGTTGTAATGTTGCAGCTTGTCTTGTTTGGTAAAACAAGGGGTGTGAAGGGCCGATCATTTTCTAAGCATACTGTTCACACTTGTGTTTCTTTGTGCCCGTCCCACTCATCATCACTCCTCTTTTCCTCTCTTTCTGTCTCTCCTACAGTTCATTCCTGTAACGTCAGGTGTATGAATGGAGGCAGCTGCTCAGAGGACTCGTGCTCCTGCACCAAGGGCTACACAGGCAGCCACTGCGGACAACGTGAGTGAAATCTGCCGCACAGTCAGCTGGTGAATGTGTGTGTGGGGATATTTGCACGCTGTCACCTGCAAGAGTACATAGTTATATTGACTAAATGTCTTCAGAAAGATAAAAAATAGTGAAAATTGTCCTCACTTACTATTTCAACCAAACACTCTCAGTATGGTACCTTTGGATCCAACAGTAACCCCTCAGACATGGTACCTAGACCCCAGCGTTCCCACCACAAACAGTACTCTTAAATGTGGGCGGGGTTTTTGTGGTCACTCACTGCTCCATCCAGCACTCACTGGATTTCCTGGCTCTTCACTGGTGTCTGCACCTTTTTTATCGTCCACAGAACGAGGTTGTACGCTGACATTTTCAGAACAAAATAAAACAGGCTGCAGTGAGAGTCTCTCTCCATGGGATATTTAAAAAGGGGGTTTTATTTAAAGAGGGTTTTTGCATATAGTCTCTTCAAGACTAGTGTTGCTGTAGCCCGCAGGAATGACGCTCCACAATGCTTCTTTTTTCTCCAAGTGAGGACTGGAATATATACAGTTCACATAAAGTGGTCGTAATTGATATATACTTTTAAGCACCTGACGATCCACTCATTACTAAAAGTGTATGTCATATAAAAACTAATGGAACGGCTGAAGTTGTCACAGTGAAATTTAAAGTGTGATGATGGATTCACGTCGTCAACTCACGCATTGAGTTACAAGTTAACAATCCACCCTAAAAGTCGCCAGCAGTCGGCCCAGAGTAAAAGTTTTTTTTCTCCAACTACAGCTGCTGCAAGAGGCAGCAAAACATCATTTGAAGTAATAGCTACAGTTTACTAATGTATGTAAAAGTCCTCATGGTATGAACAGTGGTTACATGAGCCTCAAAACCAGCCACAACTCAGCCCTGAGCAGAGTGACCATCCTCTATCGACCAATCAACAGACTGCAGTGTTCACAGCTCCACCATTTAGCACCAGATCTGTGTGCTAGGTACCCCAACAGAGGGGGGACCAAAAATGGTACCATCCACAACTTTTCACAGTGGAAACGGACAAAAAGGGTAGCGAACTGAACTCACACGTAGCGCACTGCTCGGTGGAAACGGGGCCATACATACATACAATACATGTTTCTGTCTTTATATCTGGACCTCATCAGTATGCAGCGGCTGTACAAAGGAGCTATTGGTTCAGCTTTCACTTGCAGCATGACCAAACAGAAACCCAGTACACTTTATAGTTTGAATTATATCGCCAAATACATGGTCAAACAAACAAGCTGTACTGTAGTTGTTTAAAGGAATATGTCACCCTCCAAATGACAGTTTGTATATAAATTACTCACCCTGTGTTATGTTGAATTTGTAAAGAAAACGTTTATCCTGCAGGCCCTCTGTGAATATAGAATCCCAAAAACAGAGAAAAATGCTCAATGAATTGATGTCATCGGTGGCCACAGCAAAATAATATCAAAACATCCCTTTACAAACTTTCACACAGCTCTTTGAGTGTAACCTAGGTCTCATTTATCCAGTCATAAGCTCAGTACTCCCCAAACACTCAGCTATTTACGACCAGGAACGCACATGGAAGAACTGAACTTAGAGTGGAACTTATCTATGTTCTCTTCCAAGCCAGACTCCACTGACCAAAACAGTAATTTTACCATGCTGAACACAGGAACTACCAGAGTACTGCTGCCTCTGTCAGTTCATATGCGTTATTGTGTGACTTTATGTTTTAAAGGGTTTGTTCAGATTCCCCAAAGTCACAGAATAATACAACAAACTACCGATTGAGGCAGTGTTAGATCAATGAGCATAGATAAGTTTTACTTTTAGTTCAGTTCCCCGCTGTAAAGGGCTGACTGGGAAGACTGGCCGAGAGTTGGATAAATGAGACTTATTATACTGCATGAGTTGTGTGAGAATTTGTAAACAGATGTTTTGAAATTGTTTTATTGTTGTTAAATGAGGTCGCCCATAACTTCAAATCATCAAGAAATTACTCTGTTTTTGGATTCTTTGCTCACCAAGAAGGCATCTGAGAAAAACAAAGTTTTCCTTATGAATTCTCTGGCTTGCATTAGGGTCGATTTTTGGGTTAGAGAAAAGCTTAAAGCGAGGCACGAAGTGAGGAGAGTTGGTGTTACTGGTCGCAGAATTGATGTCATCGCTGAAAATCCTCACATATGTTTGTAATACAAATATACAATGCTGTATGTGTTTTGGTGTTGGTGATGCAAGTGATTAAAAAGTGAAGTCATCTGAAGCTTTGTGAAAAATGTGTTTGTGTGTCTGTAAGACAGAGAGAATGTCCTAACTGTGTTATTCTCTGTGAATCACACTCTCTTCTTCTGTCTTCTTTAGCCGTGTGCGAGAATGGCTGCCAGAACGGTGGGCGCTGCATTGGGCCCAACAGATGTGCCTGCGTCTACGGTTTCACTGGCCCGCAGTGCGAGAGAGGTGAGTGCTCATCCTCTTCTCTGTGTTGATACAGTGTGTTATGATTCACCCTGTCTCCTTGCAGCTCAGATATAATACAGACCTGCTGGTGCTAGTCTTTGCTTGGTGTTTTTGTGGGGAAACCAAGGGGTGCTAAAACAGTGTGCAGGGGAACTGAATGCTTTGCAACCTAGGTGTTATTTTTGTAGTTTCAGTATTAATCTCTTTTCTAAAACAAAGACAAACATTAAGGCTTTTAAAAGGTCCACTGTTTTCCACTTCGGTTAGGACTGCACAATATTGTAGTCGTCATTGCGATGTCAAACACATCGTGGAAGACTGCGATACTGCACTGGACATAGTAACAACATATTTAATTACATTCTGTCTTTAGGTGCTAATTTAACTGCTACACACCATGCTGCTAACTCCCTGGCCAATCAGACAGAGCCTTTGCCGTCAGTGATCGTCTGATTGGTCAGGCGCTGCACACTTGAGTGAGATTTATTAGACTTGTGCTGCCGTAGTACTCTGCATGGTTAAAGGAGGAAAGTGTTACAAGATGAGTGCAGACAATAAAGCCAATGCCATAGAGGAACTAGTGGCTAAAAAAACAAGCACTTCAGCCAACTGGCAAACTTTTGGATACAGGAGAGATGATGTGGCACAAGCACTGGGCAAGTCTGAGCCAGGAACTGAGTACGCTTTTATGTCTGTGAGTTTACTGTGTATAATATCGTCATATTCAACAACGTAATTGTACAACACACTCTCTTAGAATGGTCCGTATGACACCTTACAAAAAATGCATGCACAACAGTTCGTATGATATCCCACCAATTAGCGCCCCACATATAACGTCCAGTTATGTAGTTAATGTAAAGTTATGGAGGTTAGGTTTTGGCAAATAAAATTACTGTGGTTAGGTTTAGGAAAATAAACATGTATGGGTGTTTTCAGGTTTAGGCAAGTGGGTTAGGTTTGGGAGAAGAAACTTGGCGAGGACGCACCTTAAAATGACTCAAAGTTCACTCTATTCCAAACACGGGAGTCCAGGGGAGAGTCCAAGGGGAAAATCCAGGGGGAAAGTCCAGGTTTTTGTGAACCATCCACCACCCCGACCTTCCTCCTTACAAGACCACTTGGGACTGCTTCCTAGTTTACTCCCATCAGCACATCAGTCATGTAATCACAGCCTCTTAAAATACACAGAATATATATGAATTTGGGTGAATTACCTTACCTAACAGTTTGTGAGAACAGCCTGTGTTGCTTATCCTCATATTGTGCAGCCCTAACTTTGACCTGCTGTTCTTAACATAGTTGGGCGCTCACACAGTCTGTTATTTGCAATGACTGACTATAACTGCCATTTTCTGTGAGCTCACTGTTTTCACCTCCAAGTATGAGGTTTATACGGATGTCACTCTGAGCAGTTAACTAGGCGTGTAAAACGGTCATCATAAATGATGAATAATAATAATGGCCTCTACTACTGTACTACTGTGTAAACGTGAAACTCAGGTTGCATAGAATTAAAGTCTTTCTTAAAATAAACCCTCTACCATGTGCACAGTGACTAAAATAGCCTTTATCGAGCTTGGGAGCCAGCTACTCCCTACCCACACTTAAACTCTAATGTTAAGGGAGATATCAGACCAGGAAGGCTTTGATGTGGCCATGCAGTTGTGAGCGTTGCTCCTATCAGTCCAGACATACTCGCTCCTCTAAGGTGGATGACTTCATGCAGTTAGCTCAGACAGACAGTGGGTGTTCGTCTCCTGAGCTTTGAACAGGAGCCTGAGGTATGTGTGTGGTGGGAAGTGATGGCAGGGTGTTGGAAGTAGGTGGTACAGTCCCGTGGCAGATGGAAAAAATACCTGAATTGACGACCGTGCTTAATTTCCGTTCACCTCGGTTCACCTTCTCGGAGAAGGAGAGGAGCCTTTACACCTTTAGATGCTCTCTGTCACCAGACTCACCTTTCTGTGACCCTCACCTCCTCCCTCTTTGCTCTGCTGTTGCTCACCTCATTCATCTCAGCCTCTCTGATACATTCCTTCCCCCTTACCTATATACATTTTATATGTATGCATGCTTGTGTAAAAAACAGCCATAAACACTCATCTTTTCGGTATCTACTCATCTGTTCACCTCTCTTTCTATTCTCCAGTCTCCTTTTGTCGTGCTTGCTTGTTTTCTTTTTTTACCTGTTTTCAACCGAGGCCACCAACTTTTCAAGCCTTCATCTTACCCTTCATACCTCAGCTTGTGTCTCCATGGAGTTCTGAAGTCTTGTTTGCTGGTAAAATACAACATTTTGGGGGTTGAGTTCGTCAGAGGGAGCCTTAAAAGACATCTGGCAATAAATACCCTCCCCTCCTCCCCCCGTCATCCCCACAGGACTGACAGAAAAGACTTTCTTTGTAGAGTGGTCGTGGACATTTCCTGATGAGGAGTGGAGAAAGGTAGGGAAGCAGAGAAAGAGACGGAGAGAGGGATGGAGGGGAGCAGGGAGAAAGAAGGGAGGGACAGGGGTGAAAATGAAAATGGACTCCCCAGCTGTGTACACAAAGCCTGGTGGAGGGGAGTACAAACACTCTCCATGTTGCAGGAATGGGAAGACTGCTGGACCTGCAGGTAGTCGCAGGGGAAGCACCTATAAATCTTTGTTTGTGTGTGTGTTTTTGGTGCCAGACATCCTTCAGTGAGAGGCGAGCTGGGCTAAATTTGTCTGCATAATTCATAAGAAATCACATTCGTGAGAGCAGACTTAAAAGTGAGCCCAGTTACCGCACGCTGGATATGAAAATTGAAAGTTCGAAAGTTGGACCTCGACAATTTGAATTTACAGCTACAGTATGTTTATTTTCACTCAACTTGTCACTGCATCTTTAGCAAACAGGTCACTGAGGAAATTGTCCTTCAGCTTGCCAGAAACGAATTGTGAGTGCACAGACTAGAAGAAATTGTTCTCAAATTTCGAGTCTAATTATTCTGAGATTTTCTATAATTTTGATAAATGACCAGTATTTTTTTTAAATATTGGGTTTGGCCTTAAATAGATGGATTCACTCTGGTGTAACCTCCGGTGTTTTTATCGCTCTCTTGGGGATTGTGGTTTGAGAGTTTGTGCAACTGAGTCCATGAGTCAGTAGATTTACTGTGTGATTCAGTGAGAAGACTGCCGATGAACTGTGATTATGAAGGCAGTGAGAGTCAACCAGTATGGGTCAACTGGGTGTGCGGAACGGAGTAATGGGAAACTTCTCAGCGTTCGCGTGTCTGGGGTGTGTGTGCACGTGCGGCTGTGTGTGTACAGCTTGTGTGTGTCTGCGGCCCGTTAACTTTGGTTAGATAGTGTTAGAGTTAGTCATTTCTCCTTATGTAAAAAAAGAACCCCCCCCATCTCCACCACGAGTAACCCGTCATTATTCAGCAGCTTTATGTGTGTGTCACTGTTTTGCTTCTCTGAATGTGAGCATGCATGGTTAACTATATCCTTAATGTGAGTTTCAGTCTCACAGAGCTGCTAGCATGGCTTTAGACTCTCTCTTCGCTACGCAGAGTCAAAACATTTTTGGACCAAACTGTTCAGGGGACTCTGAGAGAAACTGCCCATTGGGAAGCTGCAAGGGCTTTTTTAAAATTTGCATTCACACTGCAAATGTGAATGCTGACGTGATGTACCGTAAGCTGGCCGGCAGTTGGTTTAGCACCGTCACATTCACTTTGACGAGTTAAAATAGCATTGTATTTCCACCGTTGTATATATGCTCAGTAAAGCCCGGACTTCACTGTTGGTCCCATTGTCTGTGTTTCCTTCCATTTCGATCATTCCAAGCTATTGTTTGTGTTATATGTTGTTTACAGAGTTAATGGGTTTATAAAAATGGCAGTTGCCCAGTGCTACATTAGCCCATGTGTTTGATCAGTCAACATACACTTAAGTCTGACCAATCACTTGTGTCAGTCATAATTTCCCCTGTGCTGGCAGAGTACCTACTCTGAAATCGGAGCAAAAAACGTCCCTCAAAACGGCGTTCTAAGAATTATGACTGTTCCTAGTGCTTAAGGTGGGGACATGAAAAAATGGAGGGTTCTTAAAACATTAAAAGTTCCCCAGATGCGTAAAAAGGCCTCATGTTGCCTTGATTTGCAATTCCCGAGATAGACCATCTCTGGAGACACGTCAAAGTAGGTTGCGGTGGCATCAGATGGGATTTGCCATCATTTAGTGATGTTTCCGCATCACTCTGTCTCCATTTTTCAAGCAATGTGTGGCAGATGCCCAGCAAAATAAGCCTGAAAATCCATGATGTGAAGTTGCTGCCTACCAACAACAATGCAATTGTAAACATCGTCAAAAAGGGCGCTGCTTTTAAACCTAATTCATACAAGACAACTGCATCGTCAGTTAAAGACACGCCTTCAAGCAGGTAGCTCTGCGGTATGGAGATGTAAATCCTTGTTGTGCTGGGCTGATGCACCATGTCAAAGCCAAGCAGCACATGTGTACAGATGCTATATTAGATGCTATTAGTCTTTTTTAAAGGACTTTTTTGGGGCATTTTTTATGTTTATTGAGTAAAAGAGACAGATATGAGAGGGGAGCGAGATGGGAGGACCTGAAGCATTGTTACTTGGCCAGACTTAAACTCAGACAGCTGCCGTGAGCTACTTTCTGTAACTCACAGAATTCACACAGCACTAAATGAGACAGGCAATCTTTGTAAAAAAAAAAAAAAATATTCCTCAGCCTACTGTACCGTTTTGTAGCACGTTAAATGGCCTTACTGCATGTGAACAAAAACAAATAAATCAGAGCCTAGAGGTCTCCAAAGCAGCTGTCAATCATGTCAGTCACGGCTGGTGAACTGTGCTCACACTGGCAGACTAGGCAGCGCAGATCAAATATGAATAAAGATTATTTTACTTGCATCACATTTCTCACCTCAGGTGTTTTCAGAAACATGTTTTATTGTACTTTTTCACAAACTTTCTTATTTTACAGCTAAACAGTGCACTAAAATATATTTCTGAAAACATTTGAAGGGAGAAATAGGCAACGCAGTATCAGCATCTAGATTCATATTTAATCAGCACAGCCTAGTTTGACAGTTTGACCGCAGTTCATTGACATGACTGACAGTTGTGTTAGAGACTCCCCCGCTCTGATTGGTTGTTCTCAGTGTGCTGCAGTAGATATTCTGTCTCATGTACACCTTTCAGCAAATATGACACAAACTTATTTTCCTAAAAGTTACCAGCTGTAGCTTAAAGTGTGTGTGTAACACCCCGATACGAGCCCCACTGCATTAGTCAGTGTTGATATATGTTTTTCACATCATTTCACCTGCGTGCGCACGAAGAGGGAGTGGTGCTGATGTGTGTACGCAGAGCTTTGGCTCATTAATCAGTCTCTGCTCCAGCTCTGCTCAGTCCAGTCTGTCTCAGTGGACCTAGACAGGCTCTGTGGTCAGTCCTGATCCCAGCCAGCGGCCCAGTCCAGAGCAAATAAACCGTTAATCGCAGAGGAGCAATTTTGCCCCCCCAGCAGGCGGTGACGTCAAGGGCATTTTGAGGTGCTGGAAGAGTAGGAAGCTGTGCTATTTCTGCTCTATTGACTCTGGATAAGAGTGGACAGAGCATGGCTGGACATGATGGCTGCGCTGGTGGATGGGTGGGACTCCGGGGCAGGCGCAGGTCACCCTGTGGAAAATATTCTCAATGACAATTTAGTTTGAGTCAGCCAGTTTGAAGCTGTGCTAAATTTGATTTACAGCAAGTCTATAAATTATACACTAATGCAGCATGACGTTGCCCCTTAATGTAGACCCCATATGTGTGTTTTCCATATGCAGGAATTTCTGCTGCAAGACGCCTAGTGAACCCTATCAAGGCACAAAGGAGCAAATATCAAACTAAGAACTAGCTGACAGTGTAAAACTCTGCAACAGTTTTAATCCATGTCTGGAAATGTGTCTCACTGGGCTGAGATAATGAGCCCTGTGTTCCCTCCAGATATTATGTATGATTATATGCTGCGAATTAAATCATCATGTTATATATTAAGTGTAATTAGGAACGTCACATTTCACAAGCTGTTTTTAGTGTCTGCTTTTCAAGGGGGCACTAAATTTTGATGATCCGTCTCATAAACAAAGAGTGGAGGAAATTATTCACCAGTGCCCAGGCCCAATTTACAGGCTCTGGTTTGTTCAAATCGATACTTGAGTAGCCTCACGGGATGGCGATGAAGGCCGTCTTTGATCTGGCCTGATGAAAAATGGGCTGATTTACTCCTGCTGCAGTCAAGAGAGCACTACAAAGACTTCCCCCGTGCAGAATAAGTAACATGTCCCATGAGTGGTAGTTGTTGATGGAGCCTGGAGCCCACTTGCCCGACTGTGTTTTTGCCTGGCGGTGTCTGCGTTCAGTAGAGTCTGCGTTATTGTTCCACTGCGGGACGGTATTGTGACGGAGAGTTTCCCAAAACAGACAAAAATAGCTGCAGAAGTCAAGATAGATCTGACAGTACAATGGGTGAGAAATAGAAACAATGACAGAGGAACGACTTGATGCCACAAGATATGACGTCACAGTTCCAACAAGTGTTAAAAAATGCCTGATAATTTTAATAATATATTTTTCCATGTAGTAATGTGGGTTCTGTAGACTAAAGACACCCTCACACAGCACTTACAGGCTTCAGACTTTCAGATCGCAGTAGATAGCTGAGGGCTTATCTTTCCCTTTCCCTTTCCCATTCTCCCACAGTTGTTATACCCTGTATGTGTGTGTGTGTGTGTATTTGTGCTGTGTTAAACATTTAGTCATGTATGAGTGACTGCTTTTGGTGTGGACCAAAATGAAAGGAGCAGACTCCTTGAGGAAAGATAAGGCATAAAGGAAAAGAGTGATTTCAAGCTTGTTGATAATGGCGCTGATAAGACTAACAGAGACCGCTATGGCTTTAATGAGGATAAACCTCCTAAAATACACACACACACACACACACACACACACACACGCACACACACACACACATGCACACATAGTGAAAAAGCAGCTTTGACCTTGAAGCTGCCAGAGAAAGGGCTA
>JAPZEB010000021.1:18418787-18436984 GCA_029783705.1 Chaetodon striatus | reverse complement strand
TTGGACCTGAGAGCCGAGGGCGTGCCGCGCACACCGTTAGTAATCATCAGCTGCACGCCCTGACAGCCCAGAGATGGGCAAAACACACACACACACACACACACACCAGAGACACCTAATCGCCAGAGAGCCTAGAGCAACGTCTCTCTTGCAGCAGTACAAAGCACACCTGACCATGAATCCAAATGTAAGGATTGCACTTCAGGCTCCACATCAGGATGTTGGCTGATAGAGGCTTTCTTTCTCTCTCAGCCTTTTGGCAGAGAGAGTTTCTCAACACTAGACCATATTTTCAGCCTTTCTTAATAAAGAAGCAGAGATTGAATGTACTGAAATGATTAGAAACAGGCTGTTTATATATATGTGTGTGTGGTTGTATACTGTTAAGCTATGTACACATATTTTAATAATAGTCTTGCTGCGCATTTACAATGCTTGGCTGCTGTGTAGTGACTGGCAAAGGGGTGAATATAAACCCACTGTGTGTGTATGGTTTGTGTGTGTGTGTGTGTGTGTGTGTGTGTGTCCCAGGGTAGACATGATCAGAGGTATCCACAGTTTCTTACAGGAACCCGCCCTCTGACATAAACTATCCCCAATACTGGGGAAAGTGACTCACATTGAATGCTGGGAAAAACTTACATTTAAAAAGCCATTTCCTGTTCAAACAAGAGCTGGAGTAGGTCTTTCTGGAAGTGGTCTTACACATCACAACTGGCGCCAAGTTACCACTCGCTTTTACCTCATCCCCTTTGCAAAGATGTAGAACAGAAGAATAAAGAGCAGTGTTTCAGTGACAGAAAGTGTGCCGGACACATGCTCTAAAATGTGCTTTGAACCGTGGATAACTAATATAAACTTAGCATTTTTGGAAAATTCATGTTGTTTGAAGTCGTTTTTTTTGTTGTTTTGGTGAATTACAAACATACTGTAGGACGCTGCATCTCTTGGATCATGATTTGCAGACGACAGTAATTATGAGAAACTATGTTCCTTTCTGCCCCTTCTCACAAAAGTCTGTATCTTTCCTTCCTTCTCTTAGATGTGGACGAGTGCCAGGCAGTGCCAGGGCTTTGCTCCGGAGGTAACTGCATCAACACTGTGGGGTCCTATGAGTGTAAATGTCCCGCTGGCCACCGTCAGAGTGAAACCACCCACAAATGTGAAGGTGAGTCGGATCAAAAAAAAAGACGGATTAGAATAGTGGATTTAAAGAAGCTTAAAGTGACATTTAGAGCGTATTTATGATTCTGAGTTTGAGCTGGGAGTGTCTGCACCCTGCTCTCAACATGGAGGTGGCTGAACCAGCAATGCTAACAGTGCAGACACTGCTCACAACAGTAACAGTGCTAAAAGAACTAACAGTGTTAAGTGAGGGGGACCAGTGGGTGGCCAGTAACCACCGTATGAGCACAGTGAAGAGAGCTGGCCAGTAGTTAGCCTGTGGGATACACACACAGGGACTCTACCACAACTAAGAACAGAGAAACTCAGATTTTAACCCACACAAAGGTTGAGTGGCTTCATTCTTTGCTCAGGATGCCATTAGTCCACTATATCTTTACATAGCAAATAGTAGTTTGCTGCTATATTAATGCTCTGAATGTCACATACAGAACCTTTAACACAAAGGAATATTCAATAATTTTGAAAGAAACCTTCATAACGAGTACCTCAGGTATTGAAAAGGTATTTAAAAATGCATGACCATCATTTCTGTGCAACCCTGGTCAATAAACGGACCATTAGTACTCACTGTCATCTTTGATGTGCTGCCATTATTGTCGATATTGTCAGATGATGAGTGATAGGAGATATTAATAATATAGATGAAGCAGTGTAGTGTGAGCTGAGACTCAGAAACACAAGGGTGTAAGTTTTGTTTCAACATAAGGGGGACACATATGAAGGACTTGGTTTTGGGGTCCTCTGCCAGGAAATTATGGGCATCAAACACTTCATTTCCTGCCATGTGGTGAATTTTTATGCACAAATTTATGGTGGAAATTTTTTTTTTTTGTCCTCCGCTACTTAAATATCTTTTAATGGAGGGGACCAATGCAGATGTTCTAAATATTCAGGGGAACGTGTCCCCTGCACTCCCCCAAAATCTGTGCTTATGCTAACATGTTTCCCACAAGAAACAGGCAGTAGGGTGTTGAAGTAAACGGGGAAGGAGTCACCAGTACAAGTTTCATTGTGCTGTCTTTATGTGTCAAAAGTCTGTAAAGCATAATGACAACTACCCACCATATTTCTCTCATTTTTGTTTTATATTTTAAAGTCTGATCCATAAAACGCAACTGAATTCATTCATATGAAGCAACGAATGCCACGCTGATGTTTTAAAGCTATGTGCTGAGTACTAGAGTGCGTAAACTAATCAGCAACACAAAAGAACCCAGTGCAACTTAAATTGCATTTTGTTGAGTAACTGGTGAGACATTCAGGGACGGTGCACTTTATGATAACTGTGGGTTTGCTGGGATCGGTTAACAAATCTCCATGGGCGTTTAAAAAGTGACGACATGCTCGGAGTTAAAGAAGTCTGGACGGGTGCACAAAAGCACACACATACACGTCGAAAACACACACACAGTGGATTCACATTACAATGTGTTGATTGGATGGAATTTAAACAATGTCCAGGCTAAACAGTCTGATAGTTAGCCAGGCAGGGGTTGTGTCTGTTGGACTGAAGCCGATGTGTTCTTACTCTTCAGGGAGGATTACAGAGAGCTCTTAAACTGTTTCAGCCAGATGACATCTATTCTACTGAACAAGACCAAGGCCGACCTGGCTATCGCAGTGTATCAGTGTATGAATTATTATCTAAATCTAAAATCTCCTTTTATTAACTTGTTGCATGGCTGAGAGTTGCACCAGATACGGAGAGAAAACGAACGTCTCCACCTTGAGATTCATGGGAAGCAATAACCATGATTCACACCAGAAATTGATTTATGTCACAGGAGGAAACAGGGAGGATGACTTCACTAAATTCACTAGAGTCCCAGTTTCAGTTGTGGTTTTGGGTGGACGCCACCAACGGTTCAGGACTTACAGTAAGGAGAGAGTGAACGCTTCCAGAGAGATGCTGAGCGCTGCTTAAAGAGATTTGGGTGTGGATGTTGTAGCCACATTCCAACACGCAGCAGGCTGAGCAGTTAGACTACAAGGACACTCTGAGACAAGGTAGAAATAAAGCAGGAGTTTAGGATTAAAAAGTCCTGTAGCTTTTCTTCCCAGCTCTCTGGGACCCAAAGTTTTCCAGTTACATTACTTTAGCATGTTGAACAAAACTGGCTTTGTAGTGATTGACAAGATAGAGGGAGAGAGAAAAAACAGCCGTCCAGACAGGGTGAGGGATTTGCACCTTAAAGGGATAGTTCAGAATTTTAGAGGTTGGATTGCATGAGGTATTTAGCTATAGTCAGTGTATTACAGTCAGTAGATGATGGTCTGCGGGGCTGCAGTTTGGAGAAGAAAGCAGGAGTACTGCCACAGAAGCTAAGCCATGTACTGCTGTGGCAGGAAAACACATTATAGCCACCCAAAAAAAATCAATATCAGGTTAAGTGTAGCTTTATTTAGACTATTTTCACCGCTTTACCCTGCGGACTGAGAGCGTTTTCTGACAGGAAACTAAAGCTGTGCGCTCTTCAAAGCCTCCAGACTCCTTTGACAAAACAATAATTTCACATTGCAGAACACAGGAGCTGCTGGTCTACCGCTGCCGCAGTTGTTTGTGTAATTGTGTGGCTTTGGTAAACCTGTACTTATCCTTTAAAAAACACTCACACAGTAACACAAACAAATTAAACGATTGAGGCGGCAGTAGCTCAGTACCTGTGTTCTGTGATGTAAAATTACTGTTTTAGTCAAAGGTGTCTGGTGGCTTTGAAAAGAGCATAGATAACAGCTGAGTTCTCCGTTGCAAAGGGCTGTCTGACGGTAAGGTTAAGTGGTAAAAATGTTGGGTACACTTAAACCGATACTGATTTTTCTTCAGGTGGTTAAATTACGTTTTGCTGCTGCTCCTCTCCACAGCAGTATACAGCTTAGCTTCCATGCCGGTGGTCCTGCCTACGTCTCCAAACTGTGGATGAGCTGACTGCCATCTACTGTGCATGACACATCGACTCTGGATGAGTACCTCATATAACCCCATTTGAAAAAAAAAGCCAAGCTTTCCCTTTAAATTACACACACTCACACTCTTTCCACCACTTTATGGAGACTGTTGATCGTGTTTACAACAGGAATAGAGCTGTAACTAATCTTTATTTTCATCCTTAATTAAACCCTAAATTGCTTTCAGATGACACATTTAATCTCTAAAAATGTCAAGATAAGTTTTCCATAATCAATGATGAGACTTGAAATTTTTATTTAGTCTGAAAAAGTCTGAAAGAGTTTATAGCAAATTTTCTACTTTCCTAGTTGGGCTTTTACATGTAGACCTAAAATGTTATTAAAAATACACAATTTAAAACATACAACCACAATACACTACAAACATGAAAAGCACAATGAAACACATAAACCACAATACACATACCGCAGCATATATACCGCAATACACGCATGACAGCATATCCTACAATACAACTACTACAATAGACATACCACAACACATATAATAAAGAACACATACCACAAAACCCCGATACACTTACACTAAGTGAGCAATTGCTCGATTATCAAAATTGTTGTTGATCAGCCAACAGGCTGATGTTGACCGCATTAAAAAGGGCAACACAAGTTCACACACATTTTGCAACAACAACTATAAACTCCCTTAAACCTCCCAGAAAAGCACTTTACCACCAATGGTGCCCCAAAATCCCTTTAACATCCAGCTGCCGTATACAGTTGGACGTGAGTTAGGGCAGCTAGCTACCTGTTACTGTCATACATGTGTCCTATATAACCGTGTATGACCTCAGTGGGCTTCTTTGCCTGGCGCCCCTCAGAGTGTAGGATCACCACTGTTCCAGAGTTTAATATGAAGTTAATAAGCATCAGTGTCCATGTACAATCGTTTCAGTGTGACATAGAGAGACATTTTGAGTAGGTTTTTAGCTCCATACACAGTGCCGTCCAAAAATAGGTCAACAAATGTCCTGAACTGTAATCAGCGGCAGTGATGTGAATGAGAATTAACAAACCACTTTTTAATGAGTCACTTCAGCAAGTGGATCTTTTGTGTTAAAAAGTTTGTTGTGACAGACGGCCTGTTCTCTGTTTTTCAGATGAACATGAACTGATGTCAGTTCTCGTGTTGTTGGTTTGTTTATTTTAAGATTTGTCAGCTTCGTCATTTGACCCACGCAGAGCGAGAAGAGAAACAGTTCAGTGTTTGCAAACCTTGTAAAAACAAAAGAACAGTTGTGACGTGTATCTTGAGTCATGGATCGGCAGGAAACCCATGTTTAGTGAAATCTCGGAAACAATCATCCCAAGTCCTTTGGGGAGGTTTTATTGAAATGCCCTTCTAGCTAATGCACAAACAACCCTCACTTGGAGCTTTCACTGTGAAATTACTGAGGTTTTGGAGCAGTTAAGATAAAGTGCAGTTAAGATGTCATGGGTGTCTGATCGTTTTGGGCACAACAAGGCACCTGGTTTTATGGCCAGCTTTTAGTTCAGACCGTGCTTAACAGTCTCTCCTTTTTTCCCTGCTTCTCCTCTTTATGCTTTTTTCTGCTTCTCCTTCCATAAACACAGTCGTTTGGCTCAAAACCAGCTGTTAGTGCTGAACAAAGAAACACTTACGGCATCTGGGAGACTTTCTCATTACACACTCGGACCTCCCCGTCGCTCTGACACTCGAGGATTCTCACGCACTCGCGTTGTACAAACACACAAACACAGACAGTCTCAAACATCAGAGTTAAAATAAGATGAAACAATGGAAACTGGCAAACATTGACTTTATCTCAGTCTTTCACATTTATTATAGATTTCTACACACACACATGCTCTGCACACACCAGACTTGATGGCTCAGACATTTATCCAGGTGACACACATTTCCCTCCACACACACGGTCAGTCCCACAGCGCTCCGTCTGTGTGACGCGTAATGTCTGGCGTGTTGTTGTTGCTGCTGACACAAGGTTTATTTGGCTGGGCTTTTACAGCCTCACCTAGGCCTTCTGCCACTGCTGTCAGACAGGAGTCAGCAGGGGAAGAACAGCCTCTTAACTTCCCACGGCAGCCGTTACTACACACGTTCACACTGACACACAGCAGAATACACATGAATATGAGTTACACACTCTTCACTCCTAGAAAGACAAACACGCCCCTCACTTTTTCAACCAAGCACACAGTGCACACACACACACACACACATTACCACACGCACTACGTCTTCGCCCTTGCTGTAATTATGCCCCGCGGCGGTGCAGTAATTACGTATGCGTATATATAAGCGTGACACATCATAAAAACCCAATACCTTCTGGAACTTCACTTTGGGATCCCCCGTCATGGAGCAATGTGGCCCCCTCCCACTCAACAGTACAACTCAATGCCATCATAAAGCGCACCACACTGAGGTGGACCCTGCCAAGCAGCGTGCATCTACTCTCAGACATCATTTCTGAGTCAGACCATGGCATGTTTGAATAAGGTCAGCTTATTCACTGTAACCTTGGGGAGTTTTGTTTCCTTTTGTGCAGCCATGTCTTTCAATTTAGTTGCCATTTGTAGATTGGAAGCAATTGTAGATCCCACAATTGCACATATAATCAAGTCAAATGCTGAGCAGCATATATACATATGTTTTGACTTATAACATGGCGGGGTTCCTTGAGACTGGAGTCATTCCCCCTGCACATATATTTGGTTTCTGTCCGCATTTGGCGTCTTCATAAGGTTGCTTTGTTGTCTTATGTGGAGACTTTTGTGCAACAAGCTGTGAGTGCCTTCAGTAGTGCTGTAAAATTGTCTCTTCATACCCTGATTGAGGATTAGAAACAAAAGAAGGCAAGCTTCCTAAATGTTAGATTTTGCCTTGTCACAAGCAGCAGACCAAAAGCTTCGACACCATCATCAAGTTTTCTGACGACACGTCTGTGATCAGCCTGATGATGATGAAAAGGTCTACCTGAAAGAAGTAGAGGACCTGACTCGCCGGTGTCAGGACAACAACCTACTCCTGAACGTCAGCAAAACTAAAGAGCTGACAGTGGACTTTAGGAAGAAGCGGTAAAAGAACCACGCCCTCCTTCGTATCAACAGGTCCTCAGTGGAAAAGGTGCTTCAAGTACTTTGATGTCCACATCATGGAGGGCCTGACCTGGGCGCGGCATACTGACTCTGGTTAGAAAGGCAAGGCAGAGACTGACCTCAGATGCTTGACGGCCGCAAACAGGACTGCAAGGCCCTGCAAAAAGTGGCTCATTTGGCTGACCACAAAATAGGTGCCGCTCTTCCCTGTTTAAAGGATGTTTACACCAGGTGCCACAAAAATAAGGCCAGGAGAATCATTAAAGATCCCAACCACACAGACAACATCCTTTTCTTCCTGTTGAGGTTGGTATGAAGGTAACGGATACACAAGGCCAGCAGTGAGAGGCTCAGGAAGAGCTTCTACCCTCAGGCCACAGGATCCTAAATGATGTCACTGTCTTAGACCGCCCAAGACTTCCTATTCTATTTAAAATCTTTTAATGTGTAAATCAAATGATGTGGTACCTTTATATGATTACATGTCATCAATCCATTATCTGTAACCGCTCGTCTATTCAGAGTTGAGGGACAATTACATGTGACAAATTGGCTTAACTATATTAAAGTCAATAGATATCTGATTCAAGACTGAGGAAACAAGATTACAAAGGCATTCAGCGCCAGGTTTAAGTACTTGACTGTTTGTTTTATGTATTATTTGATTGGTTATTGTGTTGTGAGTGAGGTTAGCCTGACACATCATTCAATTTGAGCTGTCTTAGCGTCTGTTGCCTTCATGGGAATCATTCACTGGTTTGTGCTGCTGCTGTTCTTCTCTCACCGAGCTTGTTGGATTGTTCCTGTCATTCATGTCTCATGGCTCACAAGTTTTAGTTTTAGCCTGAACAGAACAGCAGAATTGAATTAATTCCACTTTATTTGACTCCAGTTCCATTTGATTTGCTTCATTTTCCCTCCGGGAGGAACCGTTGCTCCAGTGCAATAAACTTTTACTGCAGCGTGCTACTGCATCTTTCCAAACAAAGACATTTTCGAACATTGAGAAAATATTTTGAGCTGGCGTGAGACGCGCTCGACAGATGTGTCCTGTGACGTGACGTGATGAGGTATTTATGATGTAACTGTATGTTTCCTTGTGTGTGTGTGTTTCAGACATCGATGAATGCAGCACCATCCCCAGTGTGTGCGACGGAGGAGAGTGCACAAACACTGCTGGTAGCTACGTCTGCACCTGTCCACGAGGCTACGTCTCCAGCACAGATGGCTCCAGATGTGTGGGTGAGTTCACACACACGTATACAGACACACACATTTCCAACATTTCTCTCTCGTTTGTGCATTTCCTCACCCCCTGGCTAGCTAAAAGCTTCACATCTGGCCGCGAACTTCCCTCCCTCCATCACTGCTTCCTGTGAGTGGAGTTCTGATGAGTCGAGCCGGGCCTGTGGTCACCATGTGCGGACAAACACACTTGCACGCACTATTTGGCCTTGACAGCTTTAATCTGCTCTAATGTTAGTGTCCCTCTGACTCATTCACACACACGCTGACACACATACAGCGCATACTTTACTGACATGTCCCATGAAACACTACCAGGTGTTAATGTATTCCTGCAATCCTCACCAATCATGGCGACCACAGTGAAATACAACCAGGTGTTAATACATTATTTCAAGATTTAGCCCCAAAACAGACAGCTCAGGGTCTGACTGTTTCATCCCATCAGCATCACAGGCCCAGCTCTGCTAATAAAAGCTCCTGTAGGAATGTAAAACCATAATTAGAACTACATGTTACCTCCGAGTTGTTTTCTAATTTTTCATGCAATCCGTCCTCCATTATCTTTGGAGGTTTTTATTTTGGAAAATGTTCTAGAGGAAATGGGACGAGAATAACAAGAAGAATAGTGGCCACATGTGCCCACACGTGTGCATGTGTGTGGGAGGTGAGCTCACTGGTAGTGTGTGAGCTTGCCTGTCATGTGGAGGGTCGTTTAGCGTCAGTGTTTAGTTTTTTATTTCCCTCATTTTCCAACTTGCGCAACCTCAAATACACGTATAAGAAAAACAGTAAATTGACAGTTATAGGTCATTATCTTTGAAGCAGTGACTCCAATCAAGTTTATGCTGACCAAAAAGGTGAACGCTTATTACAACTAACCTCTTAGCATCAGTTCCCTATAGATTTACTACACACTGAAAATGAAAGACAAAATATATTTACATTATATATAACCCCAAAAGTTGTGGACTAGTGTCCATACCTCAGATTTATATTTGTTAATCATCCTATTTAAAAGTCTATTAAGTGTACTACACATTCTCATTTCCTTTTCAAAGCCATTTCCCAAATAAACTCCTTCGGCTCTTATACGTATACATCTCTGTTTTGCATTTGTTTTAATCCAATAAAACAGGCATATGGTGTTGTTTAAGGGAAAACAAAGAGAAAACAGAGGAAAGAGGAATGATGACACCACTAATCTCAGCATGGTGGAACCAATGCACATTATAAAAGCCAAAAATATGTGGACAACAGAATATTAATCCACCAAGGGATTGTTCAACATCTCGTTTCAAAATCAGAGACATGCTGTGGTAAAGGGCTTTTCTGTTCTGTGAATATATTTAAATTGAGAGACAACAGCCAACATGTTGAAGGAGAGGAGGAAAAAGGAGAATGAAGAGGTGATAGAGGAGGGGTTGTGTTTTTTCCTCCGCAAAAAGGTGATGCATTGAAAAGAGGAGTGAAACGTGCTGCAGATATGTTACTGTATGTGCTAACTTTGTGTGTCTGTGGGAGTGAGAGTGTGTACGTGTATGTGTGATGCTGCACCCAAAGATTCAGCATCTGTCTGCTGTTATGCGTGTCCATATTTTTTCTCCTCTTTCCACTGTCCTCCCTTTTCTTCTTCAACGCCCAGAAGATATAAGTTACTCTCTCTATATATATTTCTCTCTTCCTTCTGAGTATAGTTTGGATCACCCCGACACTCATTCTCTCAGCTAACAGTTCAAGTCTCTCTGCTTTCTCTGTAACTGCATGTTTCCATCTCTATTTGTCTTGCTCTGTCTCCTCTGGCTGTTGTGTTTTTGTTTTCTAACTCGTTATCTTCAAAACTGAAGTGTTCTCGCACTCTCATCCTCCTTATCTGTCTTACTGTTTCCTCTTGGACTTTTTTCTTCCTCCTCTGTCCTCTGACATCTGGATCCTGCACCTCGTTTCCTTCAGTTGTGGTTTCCAGTTGCTCTTCTGCAGCCTGCTGAAGAGAGAGCAAATAAAACAGGTGCCAGACACAACCCCCGTATATCCTTCCTCGGTTTCTGTCCCACGTCCAAAATGGACAAGACTAGATTGGGAGACAGAGGCAGAGATGAGTGAACCCAAACAAAAGCAGACTGGACGGGGTCAGGTCCAAACTCTCTTTTGGATAATCCAAACCAGTGATGCAAAATTACACTCAGACACAGATACTATAAACTCAGTTTATTTCCTCTTCACGTGACTGACACACTTTGATGCGATTTCCCAAACTGTCTGATCTCTTTAGCTTTTTTTGTGGTTAGATTATAAAGTGAATTAAAGAGAGGGAATTGTTTTTATAGGGTTGATCTCTTTCTTGCTTGTCCCCGTGTTGTAGAAGCAGGATGTATAGCTCTGGGCCTGGAGGCTATATTGTGTGTCTATTGGCCTGTGTTTTGTGGGATGTACTGTACCGTGGTAAAGTAGGCCAGTGGGAACGGTTGGGGGGCCTGACGGTAATCAGAGCCTAATGCCCTGTCACACGGTGGAAGCTTTAAAAAAAAAAAAGAAGAGGAAGACCTGTCCAGTCAGTCAGTCTGTAAAAACACCTCAACAAATGAAAGCATATGCTTGTGTAGTGGAGCAACACTAGCAAGTAAACCACGGTCTGGATCCAATTTAAGTCATCATCATCCTCATCAGCAACCCCCACCCCCCACCCTCGTCTCCTCCACTCGGCCTCCAGCTTGGTCATTCCTATGGGATGTTTTTTAAGACTGCATTTGTGTGTATTTGTGTATAGTTATGCGTGTATGTATTTGTACAAGCGTGTGTGTGTGTGTGTGTGTGTGTGTGTGTATTTCTGTTGTGTGTGCATGCCCGTGGATATGTAGAATGCCTATCTGTGTGTGTAATTGCATGTAAGTGTGTGTGTACTGTACAATATGTGCTCCCAGACACAGCACAGCCCCTCATGTTCAATCTAATTGGCAAGAATTGCTCCACATGGAACTGATTAATTCCAGACTGCTGGCTCATTAGTGAGTTAATCGACTTGTGCTCCTCCCGCCGCTCCCCCCTTCATTTCTGGTTTTTCCCCCTCCCCCCCTATTTTCTGTAGATGCACTTAAAATCTTGATTCACATATGCTGTTCACTTTCTGAAATAATACACACGCATTTTCTTCCTCTCCTTTTCCTGGTAGTTTTCCCTAAATTCACAGAACCACCCCCTGGTCTTCCCCTTCTCCATTTACTCACACACGCTCTTTGAACCCCAGCCCCCTCTCCTGCCCCATTGACCCTGACCTGGAAAACTGTAACAAATAAGACCCCTTTTGGAGGCCCTTCAGATGCCTGCAGTTAGTCAAGACCCCAGGCAACCTTTCCCACTGCCAGCCCA
This sequence comes from Chaetodon striatus, assembly GCA_029783705.1. Lineage (NCBI taxonomy): Eukaryota > Metazoa > Chordata > Actinopteri > Chaetodontiformes > Chaetodontidae > Chaetodon > Chaetodon striatus. The sequence goes on along the minus strand of JAPZEB010000021.1, from coordinate 18,425,134 downwards.
TAAAGAAGCTTCCTCCCCAGCCACCATGGGAAGGCCAGACCAGCCCCTCTGACTTACAGCACTGCTGTTTGAAAGCAGCTATTACCTGTAACCTTTCCCCACATTTAAAGCCGTGTTAGTGGAAGTGAAAGTACTTGATTTGTCACCTGAAGTCTGCATTTAAAGAGAAACTCAACATCAGTGTTGAGTTACAGTGTTTCTCTGCCTTCTCTGGTTGTTTCCAGTCTGTTGTACCTCAGTCCATATCAAGCATCAATGATGGGAGTTGTTTGGTGTGCTCATCACCTGACAGTGATGTCACAGTGTACTGACACACCCTTGAGTACACTGCTACACCACTACTTCCAGTTAAGAGTTAAAACCACTAGAGGTCATCAAAGTTTTCTTCTTCAGAGTGCTGAATTATCATACGTTATCTGTGAGATGCTTTTTGCCTATGCTACATCAGGCCCCCAGGAAGTGCACCAGGCTTTAAGGCCAATTTTCCTAGTGGCCAAACAGTGTAATTACATCATCACATGATGCCCTGCAGCCCAAAAAGACTTTTCCCCATTGACTTACATGGCAAAAGAGATGTCTGTAAATCAGTGGATACATTTTTTAAGCATCCATTCGGTTGGATAACATAGGGGAGGCTGTGGCTCAGAGGTAGAGTGGGTCGTTCGATCCCCGGCCACTCCAGTCTGCATGCCAAAGTATCCTTGAGCATGATACTGACCCCCAATTGCTCCCAATGGTGGCATGAGAATGTGTGAATATTTAACTGAGTAGCAGGTGGCACCTTGTATAGTAGCCTCAGCCACCAGTGTGTGACTGTGTGTGTATGGGTGAATGTGACATGTAGTATAAAATCGGTTTTAGTAGTCAAAAGCCTAGAAAAGCTACATTTACCATTTGGAAAGTCTAGAAGAGCCCCAGGATTGAATCATGTTATGTCCATTGACGTTAACGGAATGAAAACCAGGACGTCGCTTCCTCAAGTGATAAAAGTCTCTGCCTGCTCTGTTGGCCACACAGTGCGGAAGCAGCGCCGACCATCTGGGTGGTTTTACATGCAGCAGTTGAACATTTGTGGCGTCATGCACCACTGAGCAACTTTCATAGGAAAAAATGGGGCCCTTTCTAAAGCTGTATCCAGTTCTCTTTATCCATCCAGACTCAATACACACAATTGTTGACACCTTTAAAGACACATTTTGTGCTATGTGTGTAGTACCTTATCCTAAAAACATTGCTAACAGCTCTCATCTTATTTTTCAGCTCTGCATCTGTCTTTGCCTTCACATGTCCCTACATTAGAAAACTCACATCTTCTTTGAATGAATCATAAAGTTTCAGCCTTCACTTAAACTTTAACTTTGTTTAGCCTGAAGGGAAATTTGTCTTCCACAGCCAGGGGAGACTTAAAACAGAAGACACATAAAACATGATAAAACACATGAAAAACACATCAGCCATATGAAACTTTTTTATTTGTCTTCGTGACCTTTTAAGCTTAAACGTATGTTGCTGCCTGATCTGTCGTCTACTTCTATTAATGCGTGTCCTCTTCTTTCAGATCAGCGTGTGGGCACCTGTTTCTCCGCTCTGGCTAACGGCCGCTGTGCTGCGGAGCTGAGCGGTCAGTACACCAAGATGCAGTGTTGCTGTGACACAGGACGCTGCTGGGCTTTGGGACAGATCCCTGAGATGTGTCCTGTCAGGGGGTCTGGTGAGTACAAAACAAGACACACAGAACAGAGAGAATACAAGTTTCATATGCGAGCTGATCCCCACACAGCGTGATGGATATGAGCTTGAAATCAGAACAGAGCCTTCATCACCTTCTCCCTCCGCTGACAAAAAAACTGGCAGTGTCCACAATAGATTGTCGGTGACTTGGCATGAGCGCAGGTGGCAAATAAAGCCATGACAGCATCGGCGTTACGCGAGCCAAATTAGTTTAACGAGACTAAACTAGACAAGAGCGCTTTGAGCTTGTGACAGAGAGGGGAGCACATCCACTCCAACTGATGAGCATGATGTCATGAGCGCAAACTAAACAGAGAAAGATGGAAAAGATTTGTGTGAAGATAATGACCCATCATCTCCCCAGTCAAGCTGGAATTCAGAAAACTCTTCCTCTGCGTGAGAGCGTGTGATCCAAAACTGATCTGTTACAGAATGTTCTGCTGCTTTCACCGGCACCGCCAAGAGAAGATGTGTGTGTTTGATTTATGGTGACTGTCAAACAAAGTGAGGAACATACAAACATAGAGCACTGTACATGCTAACTGTGCAAACACAGACATACTGTATGCACACATACATGCAAAGAAACATGCCTACTTACATTTATTTATACATATAAACATACACTTTAACAAACACTGGCCTTACTGTACTGTCACTTCAGCGCAGAGTAGAGCGGATCATTATGTGTGCACATTTTTCTCTTATGACTTGTTCAGGCTTTGCTCCAGTCAAAGCATATCTGAAATCCGTAAAACTCTTACAGTTATATTGTCAACTTTATAACAAACTTCAACAAAAGGACGCCAAAATTAATTGCATGGTGCTACGGCCTTCGGGAATTCATCACTTCCAGGAAACAGTGAGCACATTTCAAATATACACTGTAGGATTTTGACTGATCCAAAGTGCTTATGATTCTGAATTACTTTAATAATCCACATAAACTGTTTAAAAACCTAATCTTTCTTGGCACGACTTGAGAGCTTATGAATATGTTCTCCCTCAGCTTCATCTGGCTGGAAACAAATGAAACATAACCGTCAGTAATTTGCATTCACTGACTTGTTCCCTGTGATCTGTTTCCCTTGTAGACGAGTTCAGGCGTCTGTGTATCGTGGGTGTCCCGCAAGGACTCCCTCATGTCTACCCCAACGGACACTTCCCTGGCAGCAACGGCAACGGGTTCAACTATGGATTCAAGTTTCCCAGCGTACCCAACGGTAACGGTAACGGAGGCATTGGTGGCAATGGCGGCGGAGGAGGCTTTGGAGGGAATGGTGGGAGCTTTGGAGGTAATGGAGGAGGCTTTGGGGGCAACGGAGGAGGACTTCTGACCCACCAACATATAGGTGAGCCTTTTAAATGGCACTAGATTAAAAGGCTCATTAGTGGAGTCAGATAGTGATCTGGATAAGTGGTATTTATATGTTTTTGTTGATGTGTCTGTTGTGTATTCTCAGGCACGGTTTCTGTGAACGAAACCATCGACGTGTGCAAACATTTCACCAACCTGTGTCTGAATGGACGCTGCATTCCCACACCCACGAGCTACCGCTGCGAGTGCAACATGGGCTACAGACAAGATGTTCGTGGGGAGTGTATCGGTAAGAATCATGCTCTCACATGCTTTCTACATTAAAAATGCACATGTAATGTCATTCAGTCAGTTCTTAGTAGCCTCACTGAGTCACAGAGGCAGACTCAGTGACTGTGTGACAATGCCACAGTTAATTGCATGCACTGCACTGCACTGCCATCTTCTGCCAATGTGAGGAACTTAACTCAAAATATGTTGACGCTTTCAGGGGAAATCTCCTTAAGTATGAACTGTGTTCTTTTTTGTTAAATCCATTCACTCTGACAGTAAGGATAGGTAATATTTTTTGTTTGCTTTATTTTTTCCTCCTCAGATGTGGATGAGTGTGTGAGTAACCCATGTATCAATGGAGACTGTGTCAACATACCTGGAGGGTACCACTGCAAGTGCCATGAGGGCTACCAGGGAACCCCAACCAAACAAGCCTGCAATGGTATGTCTGACTGTGCCATCAAATTATAATACTGTTACAGTTCTCCAAGATGTCAACTTAATATAACCTCTACACATGTGTATCAGTGAAGTAGTTAAAACACATACCCCTGAAGCTTTGTTGCACAGTCTAGTACGACTGCTGGATAAAATATAATAGACTAAGCAGACATATTCATCTTCCCTCTTCCTCCTCTCCTCAGATATTGATGAATGTATTGTGAATGGAGTGATGTGTCGCAACGGACGCTGTGTCAACACAGAGGGAAGCTTCCAGTGTATCTGCAACGCTGGCTTCGAGCTCACTCCTGATGGAAAGAACTGCATCGGTAAGGAGCCAACTCAGAAACCGGTCAAACTTCACATTAACTTTCACCTTTTTAAAACTTAACCTGAACTCTCTTCTCATTTTATGCCAGATCACGACGAGTGCGCCACCACCAACATGTGTCTCAATGGCATGTGTATCAACGAGGACGGCAGCTTCAAGTGTATCTGCAAGCCTGGCTTTGCTTTAGCGCCTAACGGACGCTACTGCACCGGTACGAATGATTTATAAAACACAGACCTCCAGTCTCGGGCCAAACAGACTGCTACGCTGACAGATTTGGTGTTATTTGAAATCCTGCGGATCCATTTTTGAAACGATTTGTGCACAGATTTGTTTTAAAAGTCCAACATTTTTGAAACAATCCAGAAAGTCCAGAAATAGATAAATAGCTGAATGAATTTATGAGTCTCTGTTGAGCAGGAAGCTTTAAGCATTGCTGCCATTCTTTTGCAGTCGCACCATAACACAGACAGCACAGGTGCATATTCCCAAACACAACACATATCAGTCTAGAAAATGCTCACTCCCCACGACCAGATGCCTCGTCAGGCTCTCTGTGATTTTTTTTTTTTTTTGTAATTGTACGTGGCATATTCATGTATTTTTAAGCATTCAAAAATAATTAAGCAAAAGAAAATGTCCAGATGGACTCAGAGGAACAAATTTTATTATTTCTCCCTTCTTTTTTTTTTTGCTTTAATACTATGAAAAAAGTGACTTGCATAATCCAAGTTGGTTGATTTACAGACATTTCTTATACCTACTATATAAAAAGTACCTTGAAAAAACTCGAAAAAACTAATTTAAATAGCCCATCCTGTACGCACCTTAGCTGATAACCTGCAGCCGACATGTGACATATACATTTTGTGCCCTCTCCTCATCAGACATCGATGAGTGTCAGACTCCTGGCATTTGTATGAACGGCCGCTGCATCAACTCCGAGGGCTCCTTCCGCTGTGAGTGCCCTCCAGGCCTGGCTATCGATGTAGATGGGAGGGTGTGTGTGGACACACACATGAGGACCACCTGCTACGGCGCCATAAAGATGGGCACCTGCTCGCGGCCATTCCCCGGGGCAGTGACCAAGTCTGAGTGTTGCTGTGCCAATCCTGAACATGGCTTTGGAGAGCCTTGCCAACCCTGCCCCTCCAGAAACTCAGGTAAAGGCTTTGATTTGTTTTAATAGTGTTTCACTTCAGAAATATTCGTTCCCTTTGTTAAAGTTGCAAAAATTAATGTAAAATAAAAATGAATATCCGACTCATTTAATGTGTTTTTTGTCCTCATCATGCAGCTGAGTTCCAGGCTGTGTGCAGCAGTGGTATTGGCATCACAGCTGATGGCAGAGGTGAGTGTGTAGTTCATGTATGTTCTTTTAATAAACACTCATATCAGTATTTAATCTAAATAATACCTGTCCTCTCCTAGACATCAACGAGTGTGCCCTGGACCCAGACATCTGTCACAACGGCATCTGTGAGAACCTGAGAGGAAGTTACCGCTGCATCTGTAACATCGGTTACGAGTCTGACACCAGTGGCAAAAACTGTGTTGGTGAGTCAGAGTGAAGTGCACTGTCTCCATGTTTGTGATGAGATGAAATGCCCAGTTAGCAAAGTTAGCCTTTCGTCTGTCTGAAAGTGAAACTGACTATGTGCCTTTCTGTAAAAAGCGACCACTTGTTATAAAGGTAAAGTGTAACAGAAGCACAAGCACAGAAGAGTCTTTAAATGGTGCACCAGTGTCTTTTTAAATGTTGCTAACATTAGCCACCACAAGCTTAAAGTCAAACCAGACCAGGCAAGGCTGTGGCAGCAGAATTAAAAATGTGTGTGAGTTATATTTCTTATTAATTCAACTTTTGTCATGTGAGAGAATGCAGTGTCAGATCCAGAACATTCAGCACCCTAGGCAAAACAAAGCTAGGACAAAGCTCACACACAAGAAGAAGAAATAAACAACAATAAGAGAAAGAATAAAAGAACAGGGTGTGTGTGTAAATTTGCAAATTTCATTTTCTTCTTTTTTCTTTTATTGTACCGCGCTCCAGATGGCTGTTGTGTTTTCATTTTCTGTCATTCTAATGCTCTCCACATACACTCCCTGACATTTTTTAAATGTCAAACAACAACAACACGTCACTCAGACAGCTCACGTTTTATATGTTTATTTTAACAGCATAACACAATTAGAGTCGCTCCCTGCAGATATGTTTACATGAGATATTGGGGAGTGATGAGTAAATATTCC
>JAPZEB010000021.1:18401160-18413793 GCA_029783705.1 Chaetodon striatus | reverse complement strand
AGCAGACGGCCATGGGGAGCAGATCTATGTTCCCAGAGTCTTGTGTCCCCCAGTTTAATATTGTGTTACACTCATCAATAGTTTGATTTTCAATGGAATTATCTAGGTGTGTTAGTCGAGCTATGGATAGTCCAGTTTCAGTCGGACTAAGCTGTTTACTTGCATTTAAAAGTCCGGTTTCAGTCGGACTAAGCCAATAATTCGATTTTCTCAAGCTGCATATAAACGTACTGACTGCCCCAACGTAAGCGTAGCCCAGCTCAGGTTCCCATCATGGGACATGGGAACATAGGAATGCCCCCTGTCATGCTATTCAGAGTGGAACACTGGTCAGAGAATAACCTCTAATCAGTAATGGTCATACTAACATAAAATATTCATCCAGTAAATCGTATTATTTTGCTCATTATTTTGAGTTTTTTTCTGAAGTGTAGCCTTTTTAACTTTCTGTCTTTCTCTCTAGATGTAAATGAGTGCAAGGTGTTCCAGGGCCTGTGTACTCACGGAACTTGCCGGAACACCATCGGCAGTTTCAAGTGTCGCTGCAACAGCGGCTTCGCTCTGAACGCAGAAGAGAGGAACTGCACAGGTACGAAAGAGCGGGAGTCAGATTTATTACATGAAGTTAAATGGAACATATTTCCTCACAGTCATTAAGCAGTAAGCGAGCGTTTCATTTTAACGTCCCTTGTGTTTCAGACATTGACGAGTGCCGCATCTCCCCCGACCTGTGCGGTCACGGTGCCTGTGTCAACACACCCGGCAGCTTCGAGTGTGAATGTTTCGAGGGCTACGAGAGCGGCTTCATGATGATGAAGAACTGCATGGGTAAGTTGGAAACAAAAACACACACACACACCACTAACAGTTACAAATGAAAGGTATGCCTTTATTCATCTTTTCCCTCGTCATCCATTCTTCTCTCTCTTCCTCTCTGCTGACAGACATCGACGAGTGTGAGAGAAACCCCCTGTTGTGTCGTGGAGGAACCTGCCTGAACACAGAAGGGAGTTATGAGTGTGAATGTCCCACCGGACACTCGCTCAGCAACGATGGATCTGCCTGTGAAGGTGGGTGATACGTCACGCAGCACACACACTCACATGCATTCACACACAGGCTCACTGGGCATTATATATCATAAACAGCAAAAAGCTAGTGCACTTAAAACGTCAGTCACGTCCTAAAAACTTGTTTCACGCAGTAAAACTGGATATTTTAGCTTCTATAAACTACTTTTATGACTATTATTCATCATTTCCCTGAGGAACAATACAATATGTAATACCTTATTCTCTGTGCTTGTTTGCTTATCCTGTCAGATGTGAACGAGTGCCAGCTGAGTGACAACTTGTGCAAGAATGGCCAGTGTGTGAACATGCCGGGAACCTACCAGTGCTCCTGTGACACCGGTTACCAGGCCACACCAGACCGACAGGGCTGTGTCGGTGAGTGGAACAAACTCTATCCCAAAAATCGACACCAATGCCGGATAATTTGTAAATGATCTTTTTGTATACTGACCGAACTGTCATGCAGTTCTAATCAATGAGATCCAGATGCCTTGACTGTAAATGTGACCCTGCTTTGCAGATATCGATGAATGCACCATTATGAACGGAGGCTGCGAAACACACTGTACCAACTCAGAGGGCAGCTATGAGTGTAGCTGTAGCGAGGGCTATGCTCTGATGCCTGACCTCAGGACCTGCGCAGGTAATAAAACACAGGATTTAATCGATATATTCCAAAGCAATGATGTCATTATGTGTTTCCTTTATGTTCGATAGTTTCCTGTGAAAATAAAAAAACACTCTGGTCTAATCTATGGTACATTAAATTTGTATTTTTGCTGTTTCTGTTAGATATCGATGAGTGTGAGGAGACTCCAGACATCTGCGACGGAGGCCAGTGCACCAACATTCCCGGGGAATACCGCTGTCTGTGTTACGACGGCTTCATGGCCTCTATGGACATGAGGACGTGTATCGGTGAGAGGAAGAACAATACTTAGAAAATGATCTAACTTGTTTTGTCTTTGAATTTCTTACACTTCCCTGTATTTTTTTTGTGAACTTCTTCTGTCTGCCACATTCATTTACTCTCTATCTGTCTGACCTGATCTATGGGACCTCATCTGTCAGTCTCATTTTCTATCACTCGAACCTCCAATGGCCAGAACATTCACTTAATATCTGTGTCTCTCCATCCCTGTCTGCCCAGATGTGAACGAGTGTGACTTGAACCCAAACATCTGTCTCCACGGCGACTGCGAGAACACCAAAGGTTCCTTCATCTGCCACTGTCAGCTGGGATACTTTGTCAAGAAGGGATCCACGGGCTGCACAGGTACACACGCACACACAGACACAAATATCAGGGCCTGAGCGGTCACTGAGAGGTCTGGGCCTCCGCGTGTCCATATCTGAGTCAACTGTTGAGACAGTTCACCCATGCATACAGTAGTTCTAGGTCTACAATTTTTAAAGTGATCATTTATTCATGACTCTCTACTTATAGAATTAAAAACTATCTGCCAAGCAGAAAGCAACATTTTTTTTTGCATGTCATCAATAATGAAACATTTCACTCACTTCAAAAAACCAAAGCTGCAAAATACTTTATGGCCTTTTATGTTGTTTTGTTTCATCTTCAAAGGGAAATAGCTGCGTGATCCTGCCTGTTTATTGGCTAATTAATCTCTATGTCTCTCCAGATGTTGATGAGTGTGAGATCGGGGCTCATAACTGCGACATGCACGCTGCCTGCATCAACGTGCCTGGAAGCTTTAAATGCCGCTGTCGTGATGGCTGGGTGGGAGACGGTATCAAGTGTGTGGGTGAGTACACATTCGGAGTATCTAAGCTGTGATGTCATGTGTGGACCAGGTTGTAAAATGAGTTCTCAAGACAAACTAAAGGAACAAAATTGTCTCCTTATGGTTGTTTTGATTTAGTTTTTCTTACCCTTTTCTCTCTCTTTTCAGATCAGGACGAGTGCTCTGCAGAGGACCACAACTGCAACCCCAATGCAGACTGTGTCAACACGCCGGGATCCTACAGGTGCACATGCAAGGAGGGCTTCAACGGAGACGGATTCTCCTGCTCTGGTAAGACTGCTGAAACTTTCTAAATAAATCCTGATTACATTCCAGCAACTGTGTTTGTGCAGCGAGCTTCACGCACAGCGAGGTTATAATGCACTGGTCCGTTCTGTTTCAGACATGGATGAGTGTGCAGACAACGTGAACCTGTGCGAGAACGGCCAGTGTCTGAATGCTCCAGGTGGCTACCGCTGCGAGTGCTAGATGGGCTTCACTCCTACAGAAGACAGCAAGGCCTGTCAAGGTGCTGCACTCATTCTGTCACATTTTATTCTCTTTATGCTTCTCTTTTCATTCAGGTAGTGAAACTAATATTTTCTCTCTCTTTCTCTTTTTCTCTCTCTGACTTTTGCCACAGACATTGATGAATGTAATTTCCAGAACATCTGCGTGTTTGGAACGTGCCAGAACCTTCCAGGGATGTTCCGCTGCGTGTGTGATGATGGTTACGAACTGGACCGCAGCGGAGGAAACTGCACTGGTTGGTGCTGCTCTCCTGTAACTGTAGCTCTAAAATCACTTAGTTCAGACACAGAACAGACTCAAATAGCTTGGCTGAGTTTCCTCGACAATAATAGCCTTCATTAATGCATCCTGTTCCCATTCAAAACAAAATACATCCAAGAAATGCGAAGACCCAAAGGTATGTCTGCCTCAGCCATCTGTTTATTCCCTTCATTTCTCAGTCTGTATAGCTCACCCACAAATCACCCTCTGTTAGTTCGTGACATAAGCAGGATTTTAAATAATCAAAAGTAGAGCTATATAGCATATAAACTTATAGATTTATACATTTCAGAGAGGTGTCTCTTATCTTTTGTGTTTTGCTGAGCTTGTGTGTGTTGCTGTGTGCTGCAGACATCAACGAGTGTGCGGATCCTGTGAACTGCATCAACGGGCTGTGTGTGAACACTCCAGGGAGCTACCTGTGTAACTGCCCAGCTGACTTTGAGCTGAACCCCACCGGAGTGGGCTGCGTGGGTGAGTCTCGCTTACAGCTGGCAAGGCTGAAATAAGACAAACTCTTTTAAAAATCAGCACGTTTTGATGAAGGAAACCACATTGTTTTCCTTTGTTAGGGAATCCTAGATGATGGTCTAAATGTTATGTACCCAAGAAAATAAAAACAGCTCAGATGATATGAAGTAAATACAAAAATTGAGTACAGCATCAAACAGGTCCTGCATTATTCATTTACTCAAAGCGCAAATTAGTTTTTACTTTAAAAATGTATCCTTTACTTATAGCAGCCTTTTAAACATTTTAATTAAATAGAGACTAAATGCATTATATATGTTCAAAATCAGGCCAGTGGTGCTGCCTTCATGGCCTTTTGAATTTTTTAGATATGACAGCACAGTGACAAGATGCTGCATCCCTTCAACATTGTACCAGCAATGACAGAAGACAAATACTTTAGACTTGATTCCATCCATGCTCACCCATCATCCTGTTTCATTAAAACACTCCATGTATTGATAAGTGAAAATGTGTATTTCTTAGATACCCGTGTTGGCAACTGCTTCCTGGACATCCTTGCACGTGGTGATGGAGGAATCTCCTGCAGCGCGGAGATCGGCGTGGGCGTGACCCGAGCTTCCTGCTGCTGCTCCCTGGGAGGAGCCTGGGGAAACCCCTGTGAACTGTGCCCTGCTGCCAACTCCAGTATGTACCAAGGGACCATGACTGATTAATATATTTAGTATTTTACAGTAAAATGCATGTCATAATGACTCAGATTTGTCGGTCAACTCAGGTCTTTTTCTACACTAACTTGCTGTATGTCTCCGTCTTGTCCGTAGCGGAATATAAGACTCTTTGCCCCGGAGGAGAGGGATTCAGACCCAACCCCATCACTGTAATCCTGGAAGGTAAACCATCCAGCTTTATCTCTGTTTCACAGCCTTGTATTGAACCACAGCTACGACCGGTGCTGCAGCAAAACACTAAACCTTTATTTCGCAATTTTAAAATGCAGTTTAACATAAAATCAATACAGGAGTGACATCTATGGATCTAACAAACTGAATTATTCTCTAGACATTGATGAGTGCCAGGAGCTGCCAGGTCTCTGCCAGGGAGGAAACTGTGTTAACACCTTTGGTAGTTTCCAGTGTGAGTGTCCAGCGGGCTACTATCTCAATGAGGAGACTCGCATCTGTGAAGGTAAGACCTGAGAGAGAAATCACACTGACAGATATGTTTACTAATGAATTTATATTACATAGAAAACATTTAAAGGGGAAATTGACAGCCTGCTCTCACCTCATATGTTTTGTTGTTTTGTTTTATCTTTACGTGCAGATATCGATGAGTGCACAACCCACATTGGCATCTGTGGACCTGGTACCTGCTACAACACTCTGGGAAACTACACCTGTGTGTGTCCTCCTGAGTACATGCAAGTCAATGGAGGAAACAACTGCATGGGTGAGTGGGAGAGACCAACAAAATATTTACTTTGATCGTGTCTTGTAAAAAATAAACTTCCAAAATTAACCACAGTTTCAAAGGCAAACATTTTTAAGTGCCATCTGTCAGCTGTTGGATTTAAAGGGCCGCGTTCCTCTTTGTCATGCAGACATGAGGAAGAGCGTGTGTTACCGCAACTTCAACGACACATGTGAGAACGAGCTGTCCTTCAACATGACTAAGAAGATGTGCTGCTGTGCTTACAACGTGGGAAAAGCCTGGAACAAGCCATGTGAGGCCTGTCCAACTCCTGCAACCAGTGAGTCTCAATTAATACACTTAAACATGCTCCGCAACAGCTGCTAGAACTGTCTGTGTCTCTGCGTTTTATTACTGTCACTGAGTGCCTGCTGCCCTGTCTGTTCCAGCTGAGTACCAGATACTGTGTGGTAACCAGGCTCCTGGCTTCATCATTGACATCCACACCGGCAAGCCAATCGGTAAGATCATTACAAGGCCGAAACTGACACAGTGCAGCGTGAAACTGATGCTGGTACAGTTAGCATAATAACATCTGTGGTGTTGTTTTGTGCAGATATTGATGAGTGCAGTGAGATCCCTGGTATCTGTGCCAACGGAGTGTGTATCAACCAGATCGGGAGCTTCCGCTGTGAATGTCCAATGGGCTTCAGCTACAACAACATACTGCTCATCTGTGAAGGTAAAACTCATTCTGGCTCACTCTTCCTGTCTGTGTCTGTTGCAAGATGATGACACGATGGGCCTCATGCAGCAACATACTCTTCAATTTCTCTTCAATATTGTCTTAATTTTTGTCAAAAGAAAATTAAAGTTAAATCTACCAAGTCAAAAGAAGCGAAATCTGCTCGTACCTAGGCGTGCTTAATGATGAATTCCACTTGATCATATACTGTATTGGAGGCACGTGGCTGATTTTTGTTAGTAGCATAGGTGACACCCCTTAAACACTCCATAAGGGCAGGTCAATGAGGAGAGACTCGTCCTGAGAGAAAAGAATATTTACATGTGCAAATAACCATGAGAAATGTGAAAAATCTTTTGCGGTTAGACCCCAACATGATGTCATCTGTTCCAGGAGGGTGGTAAAGACATAGTAGATTGGGCATCACCCTCCTTAAATCATACCATCTCTATGGGGTCTAATCTCCAAAGACTTTTTTTTAATCTCACGCGCACGTTAATAAATATTCTTTTACTATAAAAACCAGTCTCTCCTGATTGACCTCCACTTCAGTTGCGCAGGGTGCAAATGCTCTCACAAAAGCACAAGTATTGGAGAGACGCCACCAAAAAAAGGCTGTAAGGAGAAGAAGAATTTCAGCAGTTGTGAAATCGACGTGCTGTTAAATGAATGTAAACAAAGTAAATGTGATTTTCCAGAGTGTCAGCACTGGCATTAGAGGAAAATTAAAAAACCCAGCAATGGCAAAACATGTGTTATGCTTTAAATGCTCATTATTAGTATTTTTTTAGCCCACAAATATAATAATCTAATTATTATAATTACTCTAAATCATAGAATGATATAAATTTTATTAAATAAATCATGTATTTTTTCCTTACGTTGGAGAAACAACTGGTGGGCTGTGAAAACAAGATGGATGTTTTGTTGTCTTGTCTCTACCACGCATAAAATTTTGTCACTTAGGAGAAGAGCAAGAATAAGAAAACATTAGAGAATCTCAGAAATCTTGGATACAAACAGAAATGGGAGGAAATTATTTCATATGTCCCTTCTTGCATGAGGCCCAATGTGCCGTGGTGGTGTTACATAGATTTCCTGTCTTTCTCTCTCACTCTCTACCTGCATAAATAAGCACACATGCATTTACACACTTATACTTCCTCACGAATCTCCTCTTTTGACCCTGCTGCTGAATCATTGCATGCTTATTCGTCTTTTATACAGTATTGAGTATATACTTAGTGCTGGCACAAACACTTAGCACCATTTCCACACTAAATCACAGAAACACGCCCATACAGCCACACATACATACACACACATACATACACACACACACACACACACAAATACAGTTACACTCACTCACTGGCCAAGAGGCACTTTTACAAGCAGTCCACTCAGTGAAGTTAATGCTGCCTTTTCCCACATGAGTTATGCCCTTGTAAAGACAAGAGAGCACCTGCCCGGACCTTCAATCATCCAGAGCCTGCCAGCCACTGTCTGAACTGTACCAGAGCCAAAATGGAGCCATTGTGTTTTCTCTCCTGCTGCCCACAAGCTGACTGCCTGCTCTGACCAGACAGTTATGGAGCCTGTGATTGATGTCCACTGTTTCTCTCTTTCTTCCCCCTGCGTAGATATTGATGAGTGTAACAGCGGGGACAACCTGTGCCAACGCAATGCCAACTGTATCAACATTCCAGGCAGCTACCGCTGCGAGTGCTCGCCGGGCTTCAAACTGTCCCCCAGCGGGGCCTGTGTGGGTAAGTCCAGCCTGACTGACAGGCCTTAACGGGGTTTCCCATCGTAAAATAAAAAGAGAGGGTGAACTGATTATGCTAGTGATGTGTGGAAAATGTAAAACATGGACATTACTTGTTGAGGGAGAATTATTGTAATTTAACAGCGGATAATCTGCTGATGTATGTTAATGTACACAAGCCTCTGACTAAACACAACACTAGTTCATACCTGGTTTGATTTTTACCTACACATAACACACATCTGAACAGTCATAAAAGAAAAAAGAAGAATACCAAAACAAAAATAACATGTTTAATCCAACGTAGGACCAGCTGGACATGCTGACACAAAACACATTGAAAAGAGAATACAGCACACACGTGGTGTTTCACATGAAATGGAAGCACTAAGTTGAATATGTGCATGTAAAGTGTGTAAATAATGTTAGTGCTGCAACAAATAGTCGATAATCGAATGATTGTTTAAGTCATTAACCGAAGAAACGATGACGTACCAAGTTTTTAAAATGTTAGAGTTAGTTGCTTCTGTTTATTTCATATCTTTTGATTTGGATAAAGCAAGGTATTTGAAGACATCACATTGGGTTCTGGGGCTTTTTATCAGCTGAATTTATAACTGAAATAATATTAATTGCAGTCCTCAATAATACATGAATATTTCTGTGTCCTTTTCAGACCGTAATGAGTGCCAGGAGATTCCTAACGTGTGCAGCCATGGAGAGTGCATTGACACGCAGGGAAGCTATCGCTGTCTCTGCCACAACGGCTTCAAGGCCACTGCTGACCAGACCATGTGCATGGGTGAGAAGCACTACATAAAACTGTACTAACACACACAACACTGTGTTGCATGTAATCCAGCAGAGAAAGTCAACAGCAAACATGTGATGTACACTTTTTATTTTTGCATATGTTTCCCGTCTAACCCAGCATTGTTCCTTCTGTATTTATTTTAGACATCGATGAGTGTGACAGACAGCCGTGTGGTAACGGTACCTGTAAAAACACAGTGGGATCCTACAACTGCCTCTGCTTCCCCGGCTTCGAGCTCACACACAACAATGACTGCATGGGTAAGGATCATTTCCTGTTCTGCTCCACAGAGGTCCGCAGCATTTTAAAGGTCACTGTAAAGGTCTTCACTGTAAAATCAGACAAGCCGATCTTACTTTAAACAAGTCCAGGAAACTGATGGCCTTGAAAAAGGTTAAGTAAATATATTAGTCTTAAGTCATGTTTACGCTATATTAAATTAAGTTTACATTAAATTTAGTTGGATTTACTTAATTTTGTAAAGTTGTTGCAACTTAAAAATGACAAGTACAATTTACTTGTTCTTTCTAAGTCTTAGCAACTTAAGTAAACCAAGTTAGGCCGTTTTAACAACAGTTGTGTTAAAGCAGTAGAATTTAGGAAACTGGTTGCCATAGATAAAGAAAGTTAGCGCAAAAAGAAAGGCCAATTATTTTTTACTTTTAACAAATTGCCAGTCTGAGCATCTTATTACAAGATAAGGACTTGAGGAAACAAATAAAATTATACAAAACAAATCTACTTTTAAGCCTTATAAACTAATCTTAACAGGACTAGAATGTAAAAAAAACTAAAACTAAATGTCTCTCTGACTTAACAAAAGATTTCAACAGAGCTCCACAGCTTCAGTCAACTTACAAGCTAAATGAAACACTCCATCAAACCACGCATATTACGCAAATGCTTTGAACTGTAATAAACAACACAGCACTGTAAGTATTAGCACTGTGATATGTAAACCTGTATTCTGCTGGTTGGAAACTAGTTTAAAAATTATCAACAAAACCAAACTTGTAGAACTTCATGATCACGTTAAGTCAGACTAACTTGGTTTGCTGAAGTTGCTAACACCTAGAAAGAATGAATTACTTTAGCTTGTCATTTATAAAATGCAACAACTTAACAAAATAGAGTAAATACAACTAAATTTTAAGTAAACTTTTAGATATAAAGTTCACATAGCTGTAGCAACTGGTGAACCAGGTGAGAGTGGACTCAAACACACGACTCTGGAGGCAGTTTGGGTAAAATAACACAGTCTTTACTGGTCAAAAGGTAGGTTCAGTACACAGAAGGTCTATCAGTGGAGGCAAACATGTCCAACAGTGATGAAGCAGAGGCAATCAACAGGCTAAATCTAAAAAAAACAAGAGAAGGACACAGGGAAACAAAAGCCTGGAACGCTAGAACACAAAGAGCTAAGAGGAACCGGACACAGAGAAAACAAGACACACACTAAACACTCTGGTGAGGGGAAGGATAACAAGACACAGGTGAGGCTGATCAGGGCGGGACAGACAATCAGACACAGGTGAAGTCATCAAAGGGAGGGAAAACACACAGGGGCAGGAAGTGAAGTGATCTGAAACAAGAGGAGATGTGAGTTTCAAAGTAAAACAGGAAACACGAATGAATGAAATTAAAAAAACAACCTAAGAAACTTGAGCTGTGACGATAATTTAGGACTGTTAGTTAGATTAACTTAAGTTTTTCAAAGGTTTCCTAGATTTTTTCCCAGCTCAGATTTTACAGTGTTGACACGGGTTGAGACGTGATATTGTTAAAGATCAAACATGTAAATTCCAAGAGAAACATGCTGCCCTTTTCTGTTGCAATATTTGGGCATGAAATAAATTTTAGATCTGACTGTTTTGACTTGTAACAAAGACATTTATACCTAAGCCAGTTTTTTTCAGAGACTCTAGATGCCAGGAAAAACACAAATAGTTCTGTTTCTGGTTGTGTTTGTCGATGGATATCCACAATCAGAGAAATGTTTAGAAAGCCTTAATCCTCTCAACTTAAACCTTACAGACATAGACGAGTGCAGCGCCCTCCAGGGCCAGGTGTGCAGGAATGGACAGTGTATCAATGGACTCGGTTCCTTCCAGTGTCTCTGCCACGAAGGTTATGAGAATACCCAAGACGGGAAAAACTGCGTCGGTAAGTCAGTGATTAAATGTACAAAAAAAAAAAACAGCCTGGCAGCACAGCTTGTCTGACACACACAGACATAAACACATGTTCTCTGGTTTTTCTTTCTTCACAGATATCAATGAGTGTGTGAGTCTGCCCGGCACATGCTCCCCAGGAACTTGTCAGAATTTGGACGGATCGTTCAGATGTATCTGCCCTCCTGGCTATGAGGTGCAGAATGATCAGTGTATAGGTAAGGCACACACTTCAGTACAGACTCCACACCCACTTAAAGCAATGACTGAGAGCCACCGAGCCATCTGCTCTAACACCCACTCACAAACATCTTCTCACCTCCCTGCTCTCCTTTACGCTCTCTTTCCAGATATCAACGAGTGTGAGGTGGAGCCCAACCTCTGTCAGTTTGGCACCTGCACCAACACCCCTGGCAGCTTCCAGTGCACCTGCCAACCAGGCTTCGTACTCTCTGACAACAAACGCCGCTGCTACGGTGAGAGAAACTTTTAGTTAGCAGCAGGCCACAGCAGACAGAGTTGATGATCACGAATGTAATCTGACATTTCTTATCTCCCTCACTGAGACGATGGAGGAGGTTTTTGTCCTTGTGTCTCGCATGACTAACAGACCAATTACTGTCCTTTTTTTTTTTTCTCATGGCAGACACCAGAGAAAGCTTCTGTTTCACCAAATTCGAGGCAGGAAAATGTTCTGTCCCCAAGGCTTTAAACACCACCAAGGCCAAGTGCTGCTGCAGCAAGATGCCTGGAGAAGGCTGGGGACTTCCCTGTGAGCTGTGCCCACGAGAGAGCGAGGGTGTGTAACACAGACACACAGAGCTTTAATTAAGACATGCACATGCACACAAAGACATTTGTGAAATAATGAAGGTGACCTTTTTTTTTGCGTCTCCAGCTGCTTTTGACACTCTGTGTCCCTTCGGTCATGGAGCCCTGCCTGGAAAGGGTGATGCTCGTGAAGGTGAGTGCTTCAGAGTAGATCTCTTGACTTTAGTGACTAATTGTAGAGGTCATGTATATGTTTAACAATATACTAATTTTCACATGCTCTATTTTAGATATGAACGAGTGTCTGGATAACCCTGGAATCTGCCAGAACGGAATCTGCATCAACACGGATGGTTCGTTCCGCTGTGAATGCCCCTTCGGATACAATCTGGATTACACCGGAGTCAACTGCATCGGTGAGATGGTTTTTGGAACTGAAGTTAACATTGTACAACACTTAAAATGGGGCAGCACCAAATAGTACGAAGCTGCAGAGCTTCATACATAACATTGACATTTGAATTCTAATTCAACTTTTGAACATGCGGTTCAACTTTTTCTTTTCTTTGCATGTGTATTCATGCTGTTCAAAGCTGGTATTTCTGCAGAGCTGCAGACAAAGATTTTGGTACAACAATATCATAGATATTGTGTTGATTGTAGAATAAGATTCCAGTGGTGGCTGTGTAGTAGTTATTTGTGGTTCGTAAAGTTGAGTGGTTTCAAAACACACCCAAAACACACATTAAACATGGCTTTATAGAGACAATTTCAAACACAAGTACACAAATTGGCTTCACTATAACTCACAGCATTCACAGACAAAGCACTTGTCTTTATCTGGACACATTTTCCCCACAAATACAACAT
>JAPZEB010000021.1:18388986-18401060 GCA_029783705.1 Chaetodon striatus | reverse complement strand
CCGATCTTGTCAAAAATCTATAAATTCTGTTGGGTTCATGTTAAAGGTGGTGCTGAACTGTTAAGCCCAGTTCAGCAAGACAAAACTGTTTTAGAACATTGCTAGAAAGGTTGCAGTGGTGAGAATTGGCCGTCTGAGCTTGACTCAAGCCGGCTGATGGTGTCACCTGCAATTCAGCTGGTCAAATCGACGGTGGCTGGTTTAAGAACGTAAAGCTCGTCACCTGTTTCTGTGAAGTCCACTGGTCAGGTCAAAATGGCCACAAACTGTAGCCAGTATCTCACTATCACTATCCTCATTCACATTTAAGAAGCTGTAAATTATATTCAGCCACAAAATGAGGCTGAAAAGCTGCAAACAAAGTGGGAGTACAGAGAGTTGTTGCATAGAGATGATATGCTGTCTCATCCAGTTGCATTGGTGTGAACCGGCAGGTTTTTGGAACGCTGCAGAACGGCGCATTGCAAGAAGTTGCGTGTTTAAACTCATCTCGTTGCAAGTCGTTGGTCCGAACTTGGCTTTAGAGAGGTATTTTTCATTATATACATGAAAGGGAACAGAATATTCGAAGCACCACTCAATATAATGCAGACCAGCACAAAACCACCACTAACAATTGCCTCAACATACAGCTGAACATCTATGACATAATAGGCATCATAAAAATAGGCTCTGTGGGTGAGCAGGTGTGTGGGCTTGCATTAAAATATACAGGTGTACTTAATCAAGTGTGCAGATGCATGCGTGACGTGGTTAATGTACATACCTATGTATATATGCTCACATTTGATGCACTTATTTAGTCAGTTGTTTTTCTACCAGCAGAGCTAAATGAGCTCCTCTTGCCTGGCTAAGTACCGCATGCACATGCTGAGGCAAACAGATGGTTTGTGTTGTTAAGACAACAAAGCCTCATTACCTACCTTTGATTATAGACTACAGTTACCATGCAAAACTATCGGCTTAATTGCCATTACTCACACATGGCCGGTTTCATGAGCAACCACAAAGGCCGAGGAGAAGCCGTCCTCATGGTTCAGAGTACAGCTCCTCAGTGGGTGGCACATCCCTGTAACTGGAGCGTAACCTGGGCAACAGACAAGACCACACAGCCCTAATAATCAAGTACCAGGATGAAGGTCATGACATTCTCATGATGATCAAGGTAGAAAATCTTAGCTAACGGTATGTAAGACCTGACTGCCATTATTATCATGGTCTGATTGACTCCAGAGCTAAGATTAGCACATGTTCAAAACAACAGGCTGTGGTGACTGCTTTGAACGTCTCTTTCTATGATGAACCCACATGTCTGTATGTGTGTACTGCTTTTGATCTGATGCAGTGGGTTGTGTTTAGGCAGCAACACTCTCAAAATAGAAAAAAACAAAACCCATTTGTATATCATACTTGTGGAAAAAAATGTTTATTTTTCCCACCTGCAGTGAACAGAGAGTCCAAAAATGGAGATGAAGAAGAAGTCTTGGCGAATTAAAGTCACAGGGTTCGCATTCAACAACAGCAAAACTACATCAAAACATCTGTTTACAAACTCCCACACAACTCACGCAGTGAAATCCGAGTCTCGTTTATCCGGTTGTATGCTCAGTACTTCTCAAACAGACAACTATTTACAACAGGGAACTGAGCTGAAAGTGAAACTTAGCTATGCTCTCTTCAGAGCCAGACTCCATTGACAAAAACAGTCATTTTAACTCACTAAACACAGAAGCAGCTGGTCTGCGGCTGCCTCGACCAGTTAATTAGTTTGACTTAAGTGAATCTGACCTAATGCTTTAAAACACCAAAATCACACAATAAGACAAACTAACTAACTGACTGAGGCAGTGGTAGACCAACAACTCCTGTTTTCAGCGGGGTAAAATTGCTGTTTTTGTCAATGGAGTCTGGTGCACTCCAGTCAAGTTTTAAATATTGAGATTAAGCAAAAATACATGTGTTTGGGAAGTAGTGAGCATATTATTGGAAAAATAACACTTAAGCAGGATTTATACTTGTGCTTCAGCTCTATGCAGACCCTACGCAGTAACCTACACCGTTTTGAGCATTTATACTTGTGCTGTGGTGTGTCTGTGTCACTCTGCAGTTACACCTCCAAAACACTAGTTGGCAGCGGAGGTTTCTGAGAAGTGCTCTAAAGTTTAGTTGATTCAAAACACACATTAAACACACATTAAACATGTCTTAATGGAGACAGTGTCAAACACAAGTACACAAATCAGCTTCACTATAACTCGCAGCATTCACAGACAAACTCTTGTCTTTATCTGGACACATTTTCCCCACAAATACAACATGCTAATGTTTTTAGCACAAGCCAATGGCATTTTACATTGTATAAATTAGCCTAGCAGCTAGTAGACTTTTCCTTTACTCATATGAAGCCAGGGACAACAGCAACATTTAACAAAGGTAACGGTACAAAATTCGGCTCCATTACAACTCACAAGGTTCACCGACAACACAACTGTCTTATACTAAACATGTTTTCCAAACAAATGTAACATGCTAACATTATTAGCACAAGTCTATGGTATTTTACATTGCAAAAATTAGCCTAGTGAATAGCAGAGATTTCCTCTGCTCATATGAAACTCAGTCCTTGTATTGGTACAACAGTCCAGCAGCAATCAAACATTCAAATTGAGGATTTTGTCTGAGGACTTATTTATTGTCAAATTTATGTGAAGCTCATTTGAAAACCTCTAGAAGCTTTGAATATTTAAAAAACTTACGTTCGATACAGCCCTGCCCTGGAATGACAGAAGAAGAACAAAGGTTTTGAGTATTTACCGTGAAACCGTTGCTATTGAGCAGACAAAGAAAAATCAATGGCTGCAGGACTTTTTAGCAATTTTATTGCCTCAGAATATAAAACCAAAATCAGTGTTATCACCCAGGTCTATGTTTTACCACCAGGAGCACCAGAGTTCAGCCTTTTCCTGCATTACAGCATCATCTATTTTTAGACTAACATTTAAGCTGCTAATGAGTGCTTTTAAAGTCTCAGGTACAGTATAAATGTTTCATTGGTTTTAATTGCCTCTCTATCCCCGCTCTCTGTCCTCCCCAGACACTGATGAGTGCTCTATAGGAAACCCATGTGGAAATGGCACCTGCACCAACGTGGTGGGAGGTTTCGAGTGTTCGTGCCAGGAGGGCTTCGAACCCGGACCCATGATGACCTGCGAAGGTCAGTCATTCATGCAGCGAGGCTCACATTCCCACAAGCGCTCTTATTTTAAGAATGGTCATTAAATGAACCTATCTGTTTTCAGACATCAACGAGTGCTCCCAGAATCCTCTGCTGTGTGCCTTCCGCTGTGTGAACACCTTTGGTTCGTATGAGTGTATGTGTCCTGCTGGCTACGTGCTGCGAGATGACCAGCGCATGTGCAGAGGTGAGAGATATATTACTCTTTTACTCTGTCTTGTACTCATTTTTTTTTAAAACCACTGAAACAGAATAAAGAATATTTTACCTATTGACCACCTCTCATTGTCCCTCACCAGACCAAGACGAGTGCTCCGAGGGTCTGGATGACTGTGACTCCAAGGGTATGACCTGTAAGAACTTGATCGGTACCTTCATGTGTATCTGCCCTCCTGGCATGCAGCGCAGACCCGATGGAGAGGGATGTATGGGTGAGTAAAAATGTTTCAGCTAATATCTGCTGTTTGTTCTGAATGTATCAGCCTCCTCCTTCTCTTCATCCTCCCATCCTTTTGCTCTGTATAGACCTGAACGAGTGCCGCGCCAAGCCTGGCATCTGTAAGAACGGCCGCTGCGTAAACACAGTGGGAAGCTATCGCTGCGAGTGCAACGACGGCTTTGAGCCCAGCTCCACTGGAACTGAATGTATTGGTAAGATCACTAAAGCTGAAGAACATGTTGTCACATACTGTAGCGGGGTGAAGGCGTTGAAGTTTTGTCAACTTCTTCCATATCTAACCTCAAACACTCCTCTTATTCCGTCATCTTTCCTTCAGACAACCGAAAGGGCTACTGTTACACCGAGGTTCTGCAGACGATGTGCCAGCAGACATCCACCAACAGGAACAGTGTGACTAAGTCTGAGTGTTGCTGCAACACGGGCCGAGGCTGGGGGTCACAGTGTGAGCTCTGCCCGCTGCCTGGCACCGTACAGTACAAGAAGATGTGCCCACTTGGACCTGGCTACACCACAGACGGTAGAGGTGAGTCGCACAGTAATACTGATTGATTTTATGACATAGCACAACAAACAAAACCTCAATTTTTATTTCTCTTTATAATTCAAATTTAATTAAATTTACTCACCACAATCTTTTGAAGTAGTCACAATAACAAAATAGAAAGTATTAAAATCTAAATTTGAGAAGGAAACCAGGCAGGCTGAGCATTTTGTTGAATTAAGTGTTTGGCAGTGTGGGTCTGATCCAGATCACTTTCTAAAATGTCTCCGTACTTCCAGACATCAACGAGTGCCAGGTGATGCCAGATCTGTGCCGGAACGGTCAGTGCATCAACACCATCGGATCTTTCCGCTGTCACTGTAATGTGGGCTACAAGACAGACTACACAGCAACCTCCTGCGTTGGTATGGCTGATCTCTGTCCTGCTAATGCTCTCTCAGTATTCTCAATACTCAATATTTCTTTGGAATTTACAGGTATCAGTCCTAATTTTCTCTGTCTGCATATTTCAGATATGGATGAGTGTGCTCTGTCTCCGAAGCCCTGCAACTTCCTGTGCAAGAACACAGAGGGCAGCTACCTCTGCTCCTGCCCCAGAGGATACAGCCTACAGCCAGATGGAAAGACTTGCAAGGGTAGGTGGACTCTGGATTTGTTGGTTTGTTGGTTATTTCATAGCTTCATAAAACACTAAATGCTATTTCAAGTGGAAAGTGACAAGTTTTTGCTTTAACTTGTCATCGTGAAGTAAAGGAATTTTGCACAATACAATGGCTATACATTGGTTGGTTCCCCATAAGACTCTCTTTCACTATGCAATAATGTCCGCCAACGGGTACAATCTTGCGGTAAAATTAAAATTAAATTAAAACAGGAAGAGGTTAGTGCTTTTGTTCTCCCCAGTAGCTATCCCCACTTACCCGACATATCAAGTATCAGTGTAAGTTCTTTGTAGTTATTCTCAGTAGCGGAAATGGTGGACAGTGGAACAACCAAAATGCAGTGTGTCCTGTGTTGTTAGTAGTCCCTAAGCTCTTAGGAAAACAGAAAGTGATCCAGTTGTCTTTGCGACAGTGGCGGCAACAATAATACCACTTGGAAACACTGGGGGTTGAGCATATTAATAGTATTGTCAGTCTTGGTGCTGTTTGTTGTTATTATTGTGTCCTAGAATTGAAATGTTGCCGTCATATAATTTCTATAAACAAGCTACACAACTTTGAGGCTTCATCCGTCGCTGTAGTTTGGTTCTGAAAGATGTTAAGTGCTTTTTTTTCTTTCCCTCTAAGATCTGGATGAATGTTCGACCAAGCAGCATAACTGCCAGTTCCTCTGCGTCAATACCATCGGAGGCTTCACCTGCAAGTGTCCTCCGGGCTTCACACAGCACCAGACTGCCTGCATCGGTGAGTACGAGACAGGAGAAAATCTGCGTTACCCTCGGAAAACATTTTGCCACAAGGAAGAAAAAATGAAATAGATTAAAAATGCATCTTTAATGTAAAAAAAAAATCTGTTTTTCTTTTGTTTGCAGACAACAACGAGTGCTCCGCTCAGAGCAGTGCTTGTGGTTCCCGCGCCTCTTGTGTTAACACGCCTGGTAGCTTCAACTGTGAATGCTCTAAAGGTTTCTCCTTGGACACCACAGGCATTGAGTGTGAAGGTGAGCAGACAGAAATGTTTACGTTGAGTCAAACACAGGGTCCTTTTCAATTCCAAAATCATGGGAATATGGAAAGGCAAGGCAAGTTTAATTATTAAGCACATTTCAGCAACAGTGCTTTACATAAAACATTAGGAAACACAAAAAAAGACATGCAAAGATCCAAGAGAATAGCAAATGAAACAACACAGAATGGTTTCTGCGGGGGTGTTTGTGATCCAAGGGGGTAAAAATAGTGGGTGCACTGGCGTCACTGCTGAAAACGAGAAATTTAAACTGTCTATTTTCCTCAGATGTGGATGAGTGTAGCAGTAACCACCGCTGTCAGCACGGCTGTCAGAACATGATGGGAGGGTTCCGCTGTGGCTGTCCTCAGGGCTACGTGCAGCACTACCAGTGGAACCAGTGCGTGGGTGAGTTACACTGACTCAGTCTGGGAGTTTGTCATGTTGACAGTAATAAACCACAAAGACACCGGTGGTACGGAGAACCTGGGGAATTCAAGTCTTTTAAGGCATATTAAAAGACTGCAACGACATGTTTCTCTCTGGTATAATTTTATATGAAAATCTGTGTTTAGATGCCTGAGATTATATTAATTCCATGTCATTGTGATATAATGTAAAAACAATAATGAAAATTTAAATAATCATAGTCATTAGGATAACAGATACATTTTCTTGATTGATCTGATTTTTTTTTTACATTAAAATAACCTTATAAATGTACTGCTACACTTATTCTGTGTCACACCATGTTGGTAAGCATTCGCTGCTCAGGACACAGACTGAATGATGGTTAAAGGTTGTAGGTAAAGGTATTGCCACAATGATAACTAAATGGGACTGATGTAAGGTCCAGATGCAGCTGAGATGAGGCTGGTGTGGACAGACAGTGAATGGAAGCGTGGTGAACAAGTGAAGCTGGCAGGCAGGTGAGAAGTGATCCTGGAGCACAGGAAAACACAGATCAAAATGCGCACAAAAACAGGAAGAGGCAAGAAACACTAAGAACAAACGTTGCCAGCCGTGGTTGGAGAGCAGGAGTTGAAATACTGCATGTTGACGAGCTTATGAGAGGCAGGTGCGCTTGATGAGCTGATGGCAGACAGGTGATGAACAGAGGCATGAACTAGGCGAACCAGGGAGGGAGACCACGCCCACACCAGCGCACACAGACAAAACAAAACAGGGACAAACAGGAACACAGGGACGACGAAACACAGACTGTTTATACCTCGTATTAACATACGTCTCGGCTGATCCAAACACAAGTGAACAACACTAAACACAAGTCTAAACGACTACCAGGACACATCATACCACATTCAGAGGTGGTCCAGGCCGCATATGGTCACATTCTCTCAGCGGTGTGAAGGCTAATGTGTCATGGGCCACACTGAACAACAGCCTACACAGCTGACATCCCTGCTCACTGTAGTCCTGGAGAAGGGCTTGTTAGTTTAACATCCTCCCTGTTAGCATGAGCTAACAGCAGCAGCAGCAGCTGTTAAAGGGTCCCAACAAACTCACTAGAAGTGAAGCAACTCAACTATCACTAAACCTGTTAATAACTGTAGGTGCAGCATGGACAGGGCGAGGGAGGGAGAGTGGGAATCAAGTCTGTGAATAACAGAGCCTGTAAGTGTATGTATAAACTCCAAAGCTCCCGCCAGTTTAAAACAACAACACATTTGCTCTTTGGAAACAGAAACGATCCACTTGTCTGTTTGCATATAGAGCGAGGAAGTGAGATCTGATCACACGTGGTCACTTGGGATGCATGTGAAGACCTATTCTAATGTTAGGTGTGTGAACATGACGCATGACAATACCAGGCATAAACCGGCTCAAGAGAATTCTAGGGAAAACGCATAAGTTACGGCAGTGCCATGACAGCAATCGTCTATACAGATCTTATGATGATACAGTACTGCAGTAACGCTGAGTTATTTTCCATCATCGTCATCAAAATGCAGACGAAATGTCACTAGCTCTGTATCATCTCCTATCACACTCACCTTGTATGTTTTTGTCCCTGTGCTTTTTTCTCTTTCCTCTGCAGATGAGAACGAATGTCAGGCAGGATCAGTGTGTGGCTCTGCCTCCTGCTACAACACCCTGGGCAGCTTTAAGTGTGTGTGTCCCTCCGGCTTTGACTTTGAGCAGAACGCTGGTGGCTGCCAAGATGTGAATGAATGTAGCACGGGCAACAACCCCTGCATCTACGGCTGCTCCAACACCGACGGAGGCTACCTGTGTGGCTGTCCGGGAGGTTTCTACAGAGCTGGACAGGGGTGAGGGGACATTAAAAAGATTTATTTAAGCATCTAGTGCTAGACACTCAGTCCTTCTGGTGTCATAAGAAAACATCTGACCGTGTTTCATGTGCTGGTTGTGTTGCTCATGAATTTGAAATGAATTTCCTCCCGTCTGACTCTCTTGTTGTTTCCATCCAGTCATTGTATGACAGGCTCGGGTTTCCCAGGCCAGTTTTTGGAGGGTGATGACGATGACAGTCTGTCTCCTGAGGCCTGCTACGAGTGTAAGATCAACGGAGGAGGAGGGAAGGGCGCGCGACACAAGCGCAATGCTGATGAAAATGACATCCACCAGGTATGTGCTGACAGACTGCCTCTCAGTGCTCGTCTCACTGAGTCTTTTGAGCCATTTTTGATTTTATAAACAATTCAAAATAAGTATTGTGATGTTAGAATATTAGTGTGTTGAGGTCTTAATCTGAGTGTGGGATGTTTTTGCTACCTCGGGTTTTGTAATGTCAAAAATATGGATTTATCAATGCACAATCACTCTGAATATTTGAAGCAGTTTCAGTACTCATTTTCTTATTGTTAATGTTTACAACAGTCACTCTGCTGCTCTTGCCTTGTTATATTTATCTTTCAATATATATTTTTTTATCTTATTAAAATTACATTGGATATCAATATTTTTCATTGTATTGTACTGAAGTTAGAGATGCTTTTATCTTCGCTACAGGAGCCAGCAGTGAGCATGGCCAGCATAGACACCCAGAGCTCCATCCCCATGAACATCTCTCGCTCCTCACTGCTCAACAAGGAGCCCCTACTGGAGCTCCTGCCCGCCCTGCAGCCGCTAGAGCACCACGTGCGCTACGTCATCACCCACGGAAACGCTAATGAACACTTCCGCCTGCTGGAACGACGCGACGGAAAGACTGTGCTCCGGCTCGGCAAGAGGCCGCCTCCAGCGGGATCCTACCGGCTAGAGATCGCCAGCCTGCGACTGTTTGGGCCCCGCAGACTACACCAGCTGGAGGAGCTGCACGACAGTGACTACCTACAAGGGGAGATAGGAGACGCCCTGCGCATCAAGCTCCTCATCCACCTGCACTGAGCTCAGAGTGCGCTCACAATCCCGTCCTGGACTGATTTCTAAAGCCTTTGAGTTTTAACCTTCCCCCTTATTCAGTAACTCCTCCAGCTCCCCCCTGCAGGACCATCCCCACCGACAGGGGTTACCAAGGGCTACGAAAGACTGAGTCAATCAGCCCAACTCTACCACCACTTTGTTACTGTTTATGTTATTATATGTTTTGTGTTTTTTTTGTTTTGTTTTGTTTGTTTTTTTACCCTGACTTCACTCCCCCTTGCGCCCCTCCACTTGTACCCGAACCAGCACTCATTCTCCACTGAGAGAGCCAGCGGAGGAGATGGCAGAGAGGTGCCTCAGTGCTTGGACCACAGCCCCCTGATAAAGACAAGATGGCAGACAGATGGTTCACAAGTCCATGAAGCACTTTTATAGATGAGCAAAACAAGAAATTACACAAAACAGAAATGAAGTGCTGAGAGTGGCCAAAACTGTCTGAATGCAACATGTGTGGTTGTACTTAAATCACATGCAGTGACGTCTTTGTGTTTAGTGTTATAAGGAAGTGACATCAGGGTGCCGTCATGTTGGTTCAAGGACTTTCTCACCTCTCTGTGATCTTGGTAAAAAAAATCACAACACTGGGGAACAAGGTTTGTCACGTCCGCCCCTCTCAGTATTGTAGTGTGTCATTTAATGTATTTGTGCTGTTTGAAAAATGTTAACACGAAGGACTGCAACATTTACACAGCATTTCAGGTTCTTTAGCCAATAGCGGTCTGTTTTGTAGCTGGATGACAACCAATTTTCAGACGAAAAAAACGGCAAGCTGTGCTCTACTCTGATGTAACTGACTTTTGTCCTGCCTTGCGGGCAGCGGCGAGCAGGGATTAGCGTGTTTGCGTGTGTGTGCTGTCATGTTTGGTTACCTCAGTACTTCTCAATGAGTATGGACGCCATGCTGCGATGCTGACTTTGAAACACAAAAAAAGGGTGCTAGTGTCGCTCAGCATCCATCATGAGCAGGGAATACACCAGCTAGTAGCTCGTAGACTTAAAAGAAGGTAGATCAGGTCACGTTTGTATTTATCCTTGTAGGGATTAAGACTTGAGGTGCACTGATTCTGGAGCTGAGAGCCAGCTTACTCATTAAGTCCAAAGTCTTTTTCCCTTGTCGGCTGTCGGAGGCGTGTGGCTCCTCAAACAAACTCCTGAACATAAACGCTACAGGAGAATAGAGCTGTAGCTGACAGCCGGCGTCGGGAGGCTGAACTTGACTATAAGCTGACTTTATCTGACTTCTTTGAGCTTGATGTCTGAGGTCTGAGGCCTCGTTTACAACACAGAGAGACACACAGCTGACCACAGTAGCAGTCTCAAAGGTACATGACATGTTAACGTAAGCTGTAACTAAAGGCAGTGCTTTACAGTGTAAGGGCACGCACAGGTGAACACGAAACCTCACAAGCAAACAAATATCCGTCAGGTCATCTTTCATTTCTCATGATTTTTTTTTCTCTCAAAGAGGAAAAAGGTGCTAGATAAAACCATCTCTTTCGCTGTACAAAGAAAGTGCAGTCTTGAATCTGGATTGCAAAAATGACGTCTTTTTTTTTCTTCGCTAGGATTTATTGTTGTGTGTGTCTGTCTTTTGTATTGTCTCAGTGCTGAAAAACAATATTATCAAACTTGCTTCTTGAAAATTAAATTGTATATTTTTAAGTGAAATGTAGATGTTTTTTTTTTTGTTTTTTTTTTTTTAAATGTCAAGGCTGCCAAAACAAATACTCACAGTAAACCCAAGATTGAAGGCCTTTAAGTGCTGTTGACTTTGTTTTGTTGAGAAAAAAAAAAGCAGCAAATCCGGCAAAAAGCGAATGCAGCATTGTGTTTGTTGATCACTGACTGTATTGTTTGAAACCACTGTCGCCAGTCAAATCAGCCATCAGCAAAAAGAAATCAAAACAAGTCAGACTTAATAAACATTCCCGTCATCTATTATCTCACACAAGCTTACACTGTCTGTACAATGCCATTAGGATCAATGACCATCTGCAGCTAGGATCTATGGTGCTAAACGATAGAACAGTCAAGGTTGCTGCACTGTCCCACAGCCTTGGCAATGTTTATAATACATAACCATTTTTCTAACCTGGGAACCTTTGTATACTTTGTATCTTTATGTCAGTTTGTAATTTTTCTTTTATTTGCCACTATGTTTTTTTTTAAGGCAGTTTGTGCTTACTGTATCTCAGCTTCAGTGTCAGACTTGAAACAATACTGTCATCATCATCTGCTTGCATTGAAATGTGTGCTTTATACTTTTGATACCAGAGTCCAGCTGAAAGCTGACATGACAATCATCCAGTCACACCACACCTACCAGCTGACGATCAATAACTCAATCAGCCGTCATGGAACATCTTGAAACATACTGAATGATCATCATTCTGGTGCAAAGACAAAAACCAAAGATTTATAACACCAAATGGCAGTCTGTAAAATTAGAGTGATTCACATAATATTGTAAACTTTTGTCCAGTGACTTTAACGGCAATAAAGTATTGTGGGTTATATTTTTAAATGTTGTGTCCTGAGTTATTCTTTCTAGTTCAGAATGCACTCATAAATCATTTTTTTGTTAATTTCAATGGACAAAAAACATGGATGGATCAGTGATTACCAGAGGTGTATAAAGTACCAGAGACCCAGACTTGAGTAAAAGTACAGATACCCTACCAAAAAAATGACTCGAGTAGAAGTTGAAGTCTTCTTTAAGCACCACACTCAAGCAGAAGTATTAAAGTATTGATGTTTTTTGTACTTAAGTATTAAAATTAGTCTATTTTAAAATGTACTCA
>JAPZEB010000021.1:18317407-18333386 GCA_029783705.1 Chaetodon striatus | reverse complement strand
AGTGCAGTATTCACAGCAAGCACAATTAATTCAATGTAAAGGAAACACTGGGAACACTATCAAAGTCCAGCCTTGAAAAGGCTAGTGGCAACAAAGGTTGACTGTGGTGCCGCCTGATGTCGCCTTTGTTTCGGCCAAAAAGTTGCACTTGAACACACTGCAAAGATTACAGCCAATGGCCAACTGGCCTGTATGTTCTGCACCTGCATGAGAGGAAATAACTCTCCATTGCAGCAGGCAGCACTTATCTGTATTCGTCATTAAAAAAGGAAAGACCAACAGGACGGATTCAAGATGCTGGTTAGCTAGATAACATATTAACAACACAACCTGATGTTGAAAGAACAAATGATATTTACCGTGCGCCAGCAAACAATGACGCAAACAATTATGAACTATTTCTGCTAAAGGGCTCAATGGCTTAAACAATAATCTTACTTAACATAACAAGACTAGTTCGATCTCATGCCCTCTTGACTTTAATTGTTTGTTTGCTTTCCTCATTTCATTTCAAATCAGTGATTTCATTCCCGACGGGCTCCAGCATCTCTGAGGCACATTCAACATGCTAAATCATCCGAAAAAAAAGCAGACAAGGGCCAACTAGTGCCAATGATGTGGGAAACACAGCAAAAACTAGGGCAGCAGATGCTCACTGACAGCTCGACCAACAGCCAACTGTCCGCTTGATGTGTCAGGGCCTTATTAGACAACCATTTGCTATCTCTGTAAACTGAGACGCTTCCCTAATAGCAGTTCAAATAGAGCTGGGTAGCCCCTGGTACCTAACCAGATTTGATTCTCAGCTTTTCAGCTTTGAGTTGGTTTCACTCCCTGTATCTTTAATAATAATAATAATGTATGTAGCCATGTAAGTGGTATCAGCTGTCTCTGAACCTGAGAGGCCTCCCCCTCTCAGTATCGGGGCAAAGCAGAGGGCACTCACGTACTCGTTGGCTTCGAAGACCTTGCTGCCATCCCCTCCCCCCTTGGAGGAGAACTCACTCCTCTTCCTGAGTGTGGCAGGAGGCCGATAAGGGCCAGTGTGACCCAGGTCACCAATCTCTTTCTTCACACTCTCCATGCCCTGAAAACAAAAGAACGACACATAAGTACCAGTATTGAGGTATATCATTTTCAGGACTTTTTAAAGGTACATTACTATTTCCCTAGCTTTAATGTTAACCTCAAGCAGTTTCTATGAATTGAGTATGACAAATTATTGGTAACTAAGTCAAATATGACTGATAACGACCAGCTTGCTCAGGTCTAGTGGTTCACCTCCAATATTACAATCAGACATTTCTCAGTCAAAAATGAAGTTTCAATGTATATCAATCCTTTCTTATTCAAAAGAAAAAAAAAAAACAGTGAATGCAGGTTAACTTTTGGTAAACAAAGAAATATATCTCCACCATAATGAGCATAGTGACGTCATACCTGTGATATTGCTCTGAATGCACCCGTCTTCCCCAACATCTCTCCACCTTTAGAGACGGACTCTGCTGAGGTCTTTGCTGTTTTGGCTGCTTCCTCCATTCCATCCTTGATTTTCTTCCCAATTTCTGAACGACTGACCTCCTCCAGCCCCTGTCCACACACAGAGTGACACATTGTTAGGGTGGATGGATCACTTTGAATGGAATATCTATTATATGACATCTGATTAAGATACTTAGCACATTTACCTCTTTAACTGTCTCAGAGAGGTGTCCCAACTTCTTCTTGAGAACATCAGAGGTCTTCACTGTTTCAGACTCTATAGTTTTCTGGGAAATAGATAGCGCATTGGTAAACCTAATGCCAGTTTTTTACTATAAAATGGATAGAAGCTGTGCATGTGTGTGTGTGCGTGGCCAAATACTCACATATTTCCTTCGAGCTTGTTTTAATGCATCTGACTCCTCCAGTTTTTTGGCCTCTTCCCGAAACTTCTTGATGTTTTCTTTCATCTCCTTGTTCTTGTTTAGCTCCTGCTTGATGTTGTCCAAAAGCTCCCCCAGGAAACCTTTTCTGCCGCCGCCGTCTCTCTCCCCTGACAAGTGCCTTACCTGCAGAAGGGGTGACTGAAGCACCTTGTAGGCATGAATAAGAAACAAAACATACAGTTAATTTACGCCAAGCATGTTTGGAGCAGTTCAATTAAACCAAACAAATGTATGACTTGCAGGGGAGGTGTGCCCTTCTACTCAAGATATCTTGATAAAATTACAGTAGGAAACAAGCATAATAGCTTGCAAAGCCAGCAGGAGCACATGATAGATACGCACCGTAGTAGGGTTCAAGCCAACAGCTGATGTTTCAGCTAACGTGTGCTTTCTTCAGAGCTCTAAAAATGTCAATGTAGATGCCAGCTCGTGGAATAAAGTCTATGCTGCATATCTGTCATTTGAAAGTGCTCCATATCTTTTTGCAAATTAATGCAGTCTAATACAAGAGTCCTGCAATACATCCCGCTTTCCACCATTTTCGATATCACAGGGAAAATTTGACATTGAGGGCATACAAGTTCAAATATCTATTTAAAGAATTATAATAATGCTATGACATGACAATGGTGACTTTTCTTTTGTTAGTCAGTGGCAGAAAACACCAGGATGCCTCTATAGTAAATTTAATGTTTTAGTATTTAGTTATCTGCATTCCAGGTCCTTTTAGTCCTCTCTGTGCAGTGACCACCTTTACTTTTGAAGTAAACATCTGATGTTTTCATTTGTTGCTCCTGCTCACATTGGTCCTCTCTCTGCTAGCTGGTGTCGCAGAGTATGTGAGTTTGTACTACAATTTAAATTTTCCTCGGCCATGAAAATGACATATTGAAATTCTTAATTTAGTTGGTAATCCTCTTCAATGATAACAGAGAGCAGGAAAGTGCAGCAGGTACGAGTGTACTGATACTGCAGAAAATTAGTGTTGAACAGTTTCAAATATTCAGACCACAAATGCACCATTTAATCTATATTTTTGACAACACCAAATGGCAAGTGTTTCTATTTCTTTTGTTGACACCAGTAACTCGTGAGGGTGGGCTCAATGAAGACAAACCCCTCCATAGTCAAATCAGCACCTCTCTAAAACAATGTCGACAAAGACTGAACATGTAGCTAGTAGCTGTAGCTAGGCTTTTTAACAGGACTGCTGTACTAGACTGCATTAGCTTTACCTAAGTGTACCTCATACTGTCAACTAACTCTGTTTATTTTTGCTAGGTTACAACAATACTATCCAAAATCAAAAATCATAGAAACTGGTTGGGTTGAAAGTATAGCCCAGCCTAACATCAGGAATCCACAGAGGCAGATAGTGACACATGGCCTGCAAAGCACAGAATGTCTAGGAAGAGATATGGAAGTAGTTCATCTTATGTCAGGTGCTCGTACCTGTGGAGAGCATGAGAGGACCCCACGTATCCTGTAGACATTGGGTCTGTTGTGAAGGAGCAGGTAGGAGGCAGGGAATGCCACCAAGCCTCTTCTTACACACATCTGGAGACAGACACGAGGTCACCCTTAAAACTTGAGAGGACTGCTTTATGACCA
The DNA here is from genome assembly GCA_029783705.1 of Chaetodon striatus. Classification (NCBI taxonomy): domain Eukaryota; kingdom Metazoa; phylum Chordata; class Actinopteri; order Chaetodontiformes; family Chaetodontidae; genus Chaetodon; species Chaetodon striatus. The sequence goes on along the minus strand of JAPZEB010000021.1, from coordinate 18,329,847 downwards.
CACTGATAATCACGCAACAGTCCAACACTTTATAGTTGCACGAACCACTTCCTGCATGAAACCTTGTAATATTTAGCTAAAATGTCGGCGTTAAGTCATAACTAGCAAGTCATCAATGGTGAAAAGTAGATTGTAACAAAAGCCAATAAAGTACTCGCATTTATGAATAATACACAAATCTTTAGTTTAGTACAAGGTATGGTGGAAGTGTGAACATGCAGCTAGACACCCAAGTTGACAATTTACTTGGAAAAAAGATTTTGTCTTGCGCCTCTTAAGTTCAAACGCCGGCTGTAACGTTACATCTGCACATTCAAAGAGCTAACTTAGCTAGCTAATGCTACGTTAGCAGCCCGATCTGGGAAACAAATAATGCAACACTACCCATCTCTGAGGACACAAGTAGTTCAAAAATACCTTTTAAGTTCTTCCCTTGTCGATTCGTGGTGTATAAATGCTTTTATTTAACACGAAAAACCCCAAACACTCACCTGGTAACACTGACACAAGGGGGTCGCCATCTTGAATGTATTGCTGTGACCTTCTTCCGGTGGTGACCTTCCATATCCACGAGGGGAGGAGGGCTCGAGCGCTCATTCATTACTTCCAAAGCTTGTTTTCACCCGTGAATTTCACCTCCATTTATTATCAAAAACTACACCATTTAATCTCATACATTGCTCTAATATTTTTTACACTGACATCATCCTTATCGTAAATAAGTTATGCCGTCATCAAATATTAAGAGCACGTGACTACTGTTGGCATAAGTGTGTCAAACACATAAGATTTTAGTTGATAACTTCCCCTGTTCATTAACAAGCTTACTAAACAGGCAATGTAATAACACACACAAAAAAAAAATCAAACAAAGCATTTCAAATTCTGAGGTTTATTTATCAAAACACCTTATAGAACAAAGGCAATGACAGGTGAAGCATGACAGGGAAAAAAAAAATTAAAAATTTGGTCTCTAAATAAAAGAAGAAAAAAAAGAAGTAAAATTTAAAGCAAAATCTAAAACACATTCACTGTGACAAATTACTAACTAAAATAACATTTTCACTGTTACAAATATCTAACAAACCTATTCATATAATATGAATATGCTGAAGAGCAAGTCAGATGATACAGAGCGTTCGGACATCGGGGACTAAATGAAATGTGAGATGTAACAGACTCATATCTTATGCATTCCTATCAATCCTGACATCAATTTCTCTTCCATTCAGCCGGTAGCCGTTCATGGTCCGGCAGACGCGCTCAGCAGTTTCAGGGGTGTCGAAGCGAACCACACCGCAGCCCTTGGACTTGCCATTCTCCATCTTAATATCAGCATACTGAACCATGCCTGCAGAGGGAAGAGTACCAACGTTAGAAGTCATTTTAATGTAAAAATGCCAACAATTTTATTTATTAAACTACAAATGCACATACCGCATGCGTTGAAGGTATCCTTCAGCATTTTCCAGTTGAAGTCAAAGGGCAGCTGAAAAACCAAAACGATTCCAAGTTAATTACAATCATTAGAGACAAGATAATAAAATTTATCCTGCAGACTGATGCTTACATTTCTGACAAAGATCTGGCATCCCTTCCTGATATTGCCTCCTCCAGTTCCAGACCCTCCAGCTCCTCCAAAGGAATTCCCACCAAATCCACGATCCATGTCAGCAGAGCGATCAAACTGACCACCAACACCTCCAGATCCCATCCTATCCATGCCAGAGCTCATGCGGTCAAGGCCACCAGAGGAGAAGCGGTCAAGTCCTCCAGTGGAGCCCATGCGGTCGAAGCTGCTGGCCATTCTGTCGAGCCCGGTGTTGCCCATGCGATCCATACCCATTGGGGAGCCAAAGTCCAGGCCAGAACCCATGCGATCCAAACCAGACGGGCCTAAGCGGTCAAACCCAGCTGGGCCGAGGCGGTCCATGCTGGAGCTCATACGGTCCAGGCCAGGTCCCAGCCTGTCCATACTGGGCCCCAGCCGGTCCATCCCCGAGCCCATCCGGTCGAACCCAGAACCCAGCCTGTCCAGGTCAGACCCGCGGTCCATCCTGTCCATGCCCATCCGATCCATCCCACCCATGCGGTCCATGCTGGTTCCCAGGCGGTCCATTCCGGAGCTCATGCGGTCCATACCCATGGAGTTTCCTACAAACGCAAGTTAACAAAAGAAATAAAAAATAAAGAAAGGCTGCATCAACCGTCTAAGATGAAGTGAGCATTTCACAGATGAGGCCTATCAGAGGGATTTCAAACAAAATCCTTAAAATACTAACCCATTCCTCTTTCAAAGGAGTCTCCAAAACTATTGCGAGACATTCCCATTTCATTTCGCCCAAACTCCCTGTCAAAAGCACCACCAATCCCACGGTCCATCTCTGACAATGCAAGAGATGAAACCATTAGAAATAGCCAGCAAACGTGAGATTGTTCCACGCTTGCTTTGGAGAGTTTAAGACGTATTAAAATCTCTCCTCACCGTTCATTCTGCCCATCCCGGAAGAACCAAAACGATCCATGTTGTTCATTCCTCCAAAGTTGTCCATTCCTGCAACAGAGATGAAAAATGTTAATGCCAAAGGGCACAACCAGAATTAGATGAACAGGCTAGGTATGGATCTGAGGCCTTTATGATACCAGAAGCAGGGTTGGTAAAACATAATTTATTATTTATGCAAATATAACTTTTGCTGCATTCTCATTGTTGAGCTTTTTGTCATGGAGTTAATAACGTCTTGCAAATGTTTCCCAGTAACATTGTTTCAGGGACTTGAATTATACTGTGAACTGTTGGAAAGTGTTTCAAATGATGCAGCTACAGGATGTGTTGTTGGCTCTAACAGTAAATGCAGAAGTTGAGATAAATATGCTACTGGCGGAGCTATTTAAATATCTTGAGTACATACCTCCTCCGCTGTTGCCGCCTCCCATACGACCTCCCATGTTGCCAAAGCCCATGCCATCCATTCCTACAAGCAAGAAGAGTGATGATAAGCCCCAGATTTTTACAGACGTCCTCTATTCAAGAGTTTAAAAAAAAAAACAAACATTCAAGCTCGTTACCTCCGGGGCCCATGTTGCCCATTCCTCCTCCACCACCACCACCTCCACCTCCTCTGTTGAGCTGGGTAGCATCAATGGGCTGGCCACCAGGTCCAAGCCCCAAACCAATACCACTCAGGCCACCTGAGCAAAGAAAAGGGATGCAGTATTAAAGCATTGTCTACATAGGAAACCCCTCCTATCTACAGTATTACTATTCTACGGTATCAATACTGCAGGTATTTATTTTACTTTAAGTGGCAAATAGTGACACTGTTGCAGTTCTGCACCAAACTCAGGAACTACATTTACTTGCAAGGATACTGAGATTATAACACTGACCTATCCTTTAAGTAATTTAATTAATTTTATACTCATTAATTGGGCATTTGTTATTCTTATTGTTTTTACCCCAGTGAGGAAAACTACATATATACTTACGGGGAAGAGCAGCAGCTCTGTCGGGTGGTCCAAAATCTTTGGGCAGGGATTTCTCATCCTGAAAAAAAGCCAAAAATACATTTAGACTACATGCACTACTATCATAATGCGACATAATGTACTGTGAGGTTTAAGCAACTTACCAGTTTGACATGCATGACTCTGTTGAACAACAGCTGCCCATTGAACATAGCTGTAAAATCATTAAGGAAAACGTACCAGACATTTTGAATCAATAAGACTCTACTGAATTAACATTCTGTGCATATACAAAGGGTTTCCTTATTAAACATTTTGAAAGGATACAGACAGCCTGGACTGCTTCAATGGGCATATCAAATGTAACTGTGCCCATGCCTCTGCTTTTCCCATCCTTGTCCTCCAGAATGTCGGCTCTCACCACCATGCCCGCCATGCTGAATACCTCTTTCAGCTTCTTCCAGCCCACTTTGTAGTCCAGCTGTAGGCACAAGAAACAATTTTAGGAGTGGTTACTTGTTTATCTACAGGCAAGGCTAAAAAGACATGTCAGACTAAACCGAGGCGTCTAACCATGTTTTCGAACAATAATACAGATTAAAGTTATAGCTGTACACTAATGTGTGATGCTGAAAACACTAGTCATGGAAACTGTTTTATCAAATAAAATACCAAATATTTATTGGCTATAATTTCTAAAATTTATCTACTGCTTATCTCTGCCTGGGTTTGTAAGAAAACAAAACAATCACACAACAATGGGGAAACTCTTGAAGCCTCACATTAGCCACAAAGACAGTGCTGCCAATCCTGCCAGCCTGAAGACCATGGATGATCTCATTGGGGATGTTGGGGTTGTTCATCAGGCTAGGAGGAATATTGACCATGGGTCCAGTTGGTCCAGGGCCCATGCGATCCATGTTCATGCGATCCATTCCTCCCATTCCGCCATGGCCTCCTGGAGGGCCTCCACCTTGACCCTTGTTCATTTCTCTTTGAGCAATCACACCGTCAGGGTCCTGGGGAAAAAAAAGAAAGCATGAACATGAGACTCAAGAAATTAGCAACTGACATTTTTGGGTCTTTTTCTTTCCGTTCATTCTTGCTGTGGCCTACCTCTTTCACTTTTAGGGGTCGTCCATTGAGGTTGTGCTTGTTGACCTTCTCCACTGCTTTCCTCATAAGCTCTTCAGTCCTAAACTCAACAACACTGACAGAAATATACAGAGTACCTTGTGAGAGATCTAAATAAACAAAGTCTTAGATTTTAATAACTACCCTGTCCAAAAATCTGACACTGGTGCATGTGTTCCCACTTGGTTAACTTGAACAGGATAGCAACATTTTTGTTCTGTCAATTTAAGGACAGTAACACAAACATTCAAAAGTTGTAATGAAAGGATAGAGACTACTTACGCACAACCCTTTGTTGATTGAAGACATCAGAACAGGCCGCACCAAAAGGAGTAAACAATAATTGAAATTAGTAAAAGCAATGGTTATAATAGAAGTTGAAATTGACACAAAATGTAAGTAAAAAAAGAATTTCATGCACAATGAAAAGATCAACATCACACAAGCCTACAGCCTTGGCCACAACTCTGTGCTTCCAAATAAAATTACAATTTTAACATCTCACAATTTTTTTCTCAGTCACTACCACAATGCAGACAAGTCTGGTGAATATTACAGAGTATTTTTCCCAACATCCAAAGGGCAGAAAATCCGGTGAGATAGGATTCCCCGCAACTGAGATATTGGAGGTAACATTTCCAGTGAAGCAGTTCTACGGAATGAGTTATATTTTACGACCATCTAACAGCCTTGTAACAACCTCTTGCAGACTAGACCCCTTTAGTTCACGAGGAGCAAATCCAGCAACCAAAGGGACATTGTCAGATACTGCAATCCCACAGGATTGGATACAAAGCTGAAGTCCTTTTATAAGAGCATCAACCCTCGGGATGACCTCAAGTCAGTGCCACAAACGACACCAGATAAAACACACCTCCGGCATGTCAACATCTCACACACTCCACCAGGTTTCTGAAGCTTAACAATTCCCAACAATGAAAATATAGACACCAAAGCTGACAAACACAGGTTTGTCTAGGGTTATTCATGTTTTATTTGTATGTATTTGCACTTACCCTCGATTTGCCTTCTGCGTCCATTAAGTGTTCCACGTACGTTACCTCACCCACTACAAATCAGATTCCAGAGACGACACACACCAAGGGGAGAGAAGCCGAGAGAACAATGGGGGTTTAGAGCAGACACAAAAGTAGGGTGGCCGGTGACAGTGAGCTCAGACTGCCAGTCCTGCGCCTTCCCCCAGCACCTCAGCAGCAGCACAATATGGTACAGGTCTACAAAAAGCAAGCTTTGGTCTTTAAAAAAAAATAACACTTCTTAGCCTGTCCTTGTTGGAATTCCCGAAGCACCAAAAGCAATAGACTGAGGACAACAACTGTTGAGATGGCCATCAGCCTGCCTATTTGGATATAATGCCATGAACACCACCTTCTACCTTAAGAAAATTTACCCAAAAATTTCTAGTAGGCAAAACCCATTCAATACGTCAGTCCATTTCATTGCAAACCTGTGCATACTTTGTGAAATGTCGCCATTTTAAACATCAGGCCGATGCATCCATTCACTCGCCCATCAACTGAGCCTGATAAGAGACCTACAGCTAGAAAACTAACCATAGTCCTAATGAATGCAAGCTCTCAGGTGAGAGAAACTTAACTGCAAACCTGATCTTAAAGAGGACCTGTTCCCTGAGTGCACAATATCAGAATTTTGATTCAGCGTCGACCACAGCCACGCCTGTGTTCCAGATCACGTGTCTGTTCAACGAATGGACATCAGTGACCAAACCTCTGGAGACAAGGACAGTGCATAAGAAGTTGCTTCATTTTGTAGACCTGTACCCCAAAGAAATCCCCAACGCATAGCCGTGTTTGGCACAACATGGAGATCTGCTGAGAAAACATTTGCTTGTCAAGGTCACACCTAAAAGAGAAAATGCAATTTAACTCCACAGTCAGTTGTAATAAAACGAACACCAGGCTCTCCTTCTGAAAAAGGATTGTACCTTTCTTAACACATGCTTTAACTTCAAGAAAATGCCAATGATGTGCATTACTTAATACATCAAACGCTTTCCAATACCCCATGTCTACAGGTACTTTCACATGAGTAACAGCACATGTAAACCCATATTGCACATTTAGGAAAACTTGAGGCTAATCTCTGCTGAAAGTTGCTGCATCACAAATGATATCGTTTGCCAGGTCTCCAAAATTTTAAATTATTTACAAATCATGACAGCTCAGGTTTTTACCATTAATTAGATGTTACAACTGAGAGCAACTCGTCCCTCGTTTCTGAGCAAAGTCATTACATTATGACGATGTACTCTATATTTTTACATTGATTTCATAAGGAAAAGCATCTCAATATGCCACTCATGATACCAAGCCATTGGGTTTTCACGGTAATGGACCGGCTTTACACATGTACAACCCGCACTTCACAAAAGCCACAATAGGTTTTGGTGATCTCGATGGAGAATAAATGTTCAGTATAACATCCAGGTTCACAGCACTTGTGCAAGTCTGCAGCAACTCCTTAGTTGACGGACAAATGAGAGGGACCTCGTCCAAAACCTTTGTTCCAGATATCGCCCACGAGATCAAGCAACATTGTACAACTTAAGTGTCTGCACAAATTCCCAAAAGCCCTTCAAAGCAGCAGAGGTCAAACAAAATGACCCTGGATGCCGCACCTTTTTTTTTTTTCTTTTTTTTTCTCAAATCATGTCCTATCGTTAACGGAGTCAATCCCTAATCCAAAGACCTTACCTTTTTCTTTCATCAGGTCTTTGAGGGCTTGCCATTTGACATCATATGGTATGTTGCTGACAAAGACGCGGTATCGCTTGTTCACGTTTCCATAGGGCTCGTAGCGACCACCTCCGCCTCTCTTCTGGGGCCTCTCCTTCCTGCTTGAACTGGGCTCATGCTTGGCTTTCCCATTCACTTCTCTGTATGAAAAAAAAAAAAAAATCAATTAGTAATGACTTAAAAAGACTTTTACAAGTGAGCCCAGAAAGCTACGCTATTAAACATAATTAAATTGCCAAAAATGAATTCAAAAGCTAGAAAAACAGCTACTGGGGACACTTAAATGTAAGTTATTTTACTGCGGACATTTGCTGATAGCTTTTATTTATTATAAAGGTAAAGTACTTAAAACCATAACATAGGCCGCACCATTTGGACTTCCGCTCATTCATTGTTCTTCAGAAGGGCCGAGGCTATTCTTGGACTTTTTTTTCCCCCCGACATATTTTTAAGTTATTACTCAAACTATTACATCTATCGATCCTACTAAAACATGTTAAAAGGCATTATGCAGAAACAGTTTCAGTGCACTAAACTGTAACGGTGATCTGCAACTGCTACCCATCGACACACTTTCACTACCGCATGACCAGGCCGCTCTACGGCCATAGTGGGCCTGTATTACCACTACGTTATTAATATAACATTATATTATTTTATCTCTTTAGATACATAATCACTTGAATAGAAAATAAATCACTTGCTTATTTCACATTAACACGTAGCTATCGTAAATCTTACGTTAAGTTACTCTATGTTCGGTGCAATGGGTGGATTCTTCCTGTAAATAGACGGGTCCCAAGCACACACCTCCCAACAGAGAATAAACGCATCGCTTCAAAACTATAAACTCTAACCACACATTGGGCCTTTATCTTGAATTGCCTCATAAGAATGTAACGAAAATAACATTTCATGGAAAACTGATCGAAGCACGACATTCATGGATATGAATAATTGCAGCTAACTAGGTAATTAGCTATGTAGCAGGCGCCAACAAAGGAACCTCGATGAATGACTTACCCCGCCTGCTGCTGCTGCGGCGGCGGCGCCTGCTGGCCTGCTTTCTCCGTCACGTTGGTATTTTCGGCCTGCTCGGTAGACATCTTGTTGCGCAGTTACTTTCTTTGCTAAATTAAACTGTTATCGAAGACTAGCTTCGTTGATGATTACAAGTGAATCGTCTTAATGGTAAAAATAACAGCGCTGACCACCTCTGCGACACCAGCTAGCGAAGATGGCGGCGAGTGAAGCAGTGTGAGCAGGAGCAACGAATGCTGGGAATTTTAAAATCAGGAATGATTTCCGGTGTACCCTTTCAAAGTAAAAGTGGTCACGGCACAAAGAGGATTTTTCAAATTAAAAGTGCCTGGAATGCAGAGAAATAAATGCTAAAGCGAACACCACCAATATTAAGAATTTGATTATGTTATTTAATGGGCTAATATGAGCTACTTTCTCTCAAAGCCGGAACTATATGCACTATATCTTCTTTTTACACTTGTAAGGAGCACCTGTAACGACAACAATTTCAAAATCAATAAAGTATTTCTGATTCTGATTCCGAAAACAAAGTAAGTATCAGCTTGTGATGTCATAACATGTGAAGCTGGATGGTTATTGTAGTGTTCTCAGTTCTGAAACAGAAAACGTACCCATATACCATATATAAACATTCTCCTGGGCGTTCTCACTGTCATCTATAATATCTTTCCCAAATCACTGTCTTATGACATCACACATTTGAGTTTTAGCACTCTAGTTTTTGGATTTGGGAGAGTGTTATTTGTTTTTATTAATTTATATAGACTGTCTCAGATCACAGAAATAATGTGTATACATTTTGAGAATGACTGTAGTTCCCTTTTAAAGCTTATATAAATAAAAGTGTTGATTCACTTTTTTTTAATGCCATAAATTTCACAGTTTACTGATTGTCAGTATGTAAGTGTATGTGTATGTAAGTGTCTCCCTTTTGCTGTTTTAAAGCTCATGTGCACATTGTTGTATACAACTAAAAATGTATGTGGCAGTTTGGAGATAAATCTTGAGCTTGTTGCTTGGGTAAATAACCCCACAGTAATGTAGAAAACAACGACCCAATTTTCAATCAGTTTTGACCCAGTGAGTATAATTTTGGGGCTTCAGCCACAGCCAGCTGAGGATGCTTACAGTATATAGACTTAAGGGCTCACAGTATCAGGTCAAAAGGTGCCTTTTGGGCTGCTGTATAATGGCCTTGTAAAGAATCAGACTGTTTACACACATCTAGGATTTACAGTGGAAGGCCATATGCCTTTCAGAATCGTCGTCAAAGCACGTAGTGACTTTTGATCCTAAACTTTTGGCACTTATTTTGTGCCTAATTTGATAAGAAGAAGAAGAAGAAGAAGAAGAAGAAGAAGAAGAAGAAGACGCTGCAGTACGCCGCCAGACCTCACGGGGGCGACCTTTGATTACAGATTAGACGACAGCGACTTCAGCAGGAGCGGAAGTAATGTCGGTTTAGTCGTTAGCCACTCTTGCCACTCACCTAGCCTTAACAATAGCCTGTGAATATTCTTATTAACAGTCTGTGTACCTTTCATGTATTATAGAAACGTTTAGGGTAATATTACGAAAACATTTCTTACACAGCTGTTTCTTGAATGTAAAGTTAACGTAGCGTAGAAATGACAACGTTAGCGTTAGCCTTTAGCTAGGAGCGTATTCGTGAGATAACGTTACCGCCTCACTGAATGAGCGGCCGTGAATGAATGGACAGTATTTACGTCTGACAGGCTGTTACAAGCGTTAATATACAACATATCAAGCCATGGCTACTGGTGCTGATGTCAGGGATATCCTGGAGTTGGCTGGAGGAGACAATGACGGTCCTATCAGCAAGAAAGACCTCATCAACTCAGACAAGGTAAGAGATGATAGTAAGATACTCATAATGATTCCTGTCCCTGTATTCACAAGCCACCCGTGTTATTGTCCAACATATGACCCAATATTTAATGAGTTACACGGGCTGTGGGACTTAGAAACATAAAACATGCCATTACCACTGCAAGAAGTTGAAATTGTGTTGCTGTTATGTGTCTGAGAGAATTACCACTTTTCTCGAGATGAATAATTTCTTCATTACCTGTCTCAGAAAAAAAGCAAGAAGACAACAGAAACGCTGACCTTCAAGAGACCTGAGGGAATGCACCGAGAGGTCTACGCTCTGCTCTATTCAGATAAGAAGTATGTGCTCTTTTTGATTTTCTATTAAGTAAATGTTCTGAATTAATCTTAAGGGTTTCATTCAAGTCCTGTGTGTTGTGACTGCTTTACTTATTCCTGCAGCCAGTAAATTTAATGAGTAAGGGAACTGGAGAAAAATGAGACGTGAATCTTTTTTTCAGCGATGTAGATTAAGTGTTAAACATATATTCTGAAAAGGGAGTGAAAAAATGACAATACTTGCCATTATTTTTAAGCTTTTTTTGTACAATGCATGTCCTAGGAATTTTCAGGGCTTGCTAGATATTGCATACCCCTGCTTGTGGGCTCCCTGACACACTTAGCACACTACAAACATGCCTTATTATGTTTTTTTTTGCATGTATCTGTTTATGTTGAATATCCTAATTGAGCTGGTTTTATAACACAATAGATAAAGGAGATTTCTCACATATTTTGCTTTAACAAAGGCTTGTTGTCTCTGTTAATCCCCAGAGATGCACCCCCTTTGCTGCCTAGCGATACCACTCAGGGCTACAGGACAGTCAAAGCCAAGCTGGGCTGTAAAAAAGTGCGTCCCTGGAAGTGGATGCCCTTTACTAATCCAGCTCGCAGGGATGGGGCAATATTCCACCACTGGAGACGTGTGGCAGAGGAGGGCAAGGACTACCCTTTTGCTCGCTTCAACAAGGTAGGGATCACAACAGTCTCCTCTTAAGTCTAACCACAAACATGAAGCACTGATTTTCACAGCTACCCATTTTCTCCCCTTTTCAAATGTATACACTTAATTACTCTTTCAGTCACTCATCCTGATTCACTGTATTCTCTCTGTTCTGCTGCCTGCCTTTTATAGACAGTGCAGGTTCCCGTGTACTCTGAGCAGGAGTATCAGATACATCTCCATGACGATGGCTGGACAAAAGCAGAGACAGACCACCTGTTTGACCTGTGCAAGCGCTTTGACCTGCGCTTTGTTGTTGTCCATGACCGTTATGACCACCAGCAATACAGAGTAATTACTCAGTCACTCATTTACAGTATTCACATTGCAAAAATCTTAATGCTGTTAAAGCACATCTTTAAGGTTACATTCTTCCATTAATGTTTTTCAGAAACGTTCTGTGGAGGACCTGAAAGAACGGTATTATAGTATTTGTGGTAAGCTGACCAAAGTCCGCGCAGCTACAGGGACAGAACCCAAGATCTACATCTTTGACGCAGGCCATGAAAGGCGCCGTAAAGAGCAACTGGACAAGCTCTTCAACCGCACACCTGAACAAGTTCGTAATTTTCTAATTTGATTTTGAGTCTTGTGCTGTTTTTAAAATTACATAAATTAAGTATTGCAGTTATTAATGCAGTAAAGCCTTTTGTGGGGGGAAAAAACAATATTGCCAAAGCTTGTGAGATGCCTGCCTTTTAAATATTGAGATTGCACTTCTCTTGTTTTTCCTGCAGGTGGCAGAAGAGGAATATCTTATTCAGGAGCTAAGGAAGATTGAGACTAGGAAGAAGGAGCGTGAGAAGAAGGCCCAGGATCTGCAGAAACTCATTAAAGCAGCTGACACAACCACAGAGTTACGACGAGCTGAAAAGAGAGTTTCCAAGAAGAAGCTCCCACAAAAGAGAGAAACAGAAAAACCGGTATGATGTGCACTCATACAGAAAGAGCAAAGTAAAGCCAATCTAACAGTTTGTGCTAAAGAAATGTTTACAAGCAAACTAATGCACCTTTCGAGGTGAAAAAAAATGTTACTAATTTCTATTAGATCTGTTTTAATATCACCTGCAGGTGACTTTATTTTTGGAATCAGTCTCGAGGCACTAGCTACCCGTGCTTGGTAT
>JAPZEB010000021.1:18290571-18310143 GCA_029783705.1 Chaetodon striatus | reverse complement strand
TGTCAGCCCTGTGATAGTCTGGTGACCTGTCCAGGGTGTACCCTGCCTCTCCCCCCCTCCTGGGATTGAACTGTGCCACCCTATTTGATACCTTGTTAATTAAAGGAATTAAAAACTTGAGTAGTACAGCTTTAGTAATGTCAAATGTGTAAAGAAAGATTTCTAAACCAGGTAATGGACAACACAAAGACTTGTAAAACTGTGAGTACAGCAGCTGTATGCATGTCCCAGTTTGTCCTCAGTTTGTATTTGTAACTGTGTATTTGGACTTTTATTTTATTGTCTATCCGAGCTAACATGATGAAGAAAGCGGGGCACACAGGGGTGAGCAGAGTGTGGCCTGTCCGGGTCAGAGCTGTGATTGCATGCTGACTATAAATGAGAGCAGTTCGGACAGATCAGCTCCACTCCGTTCTACCGTCAGCGCTCAGAAACAAACCGGTTTGATTTGATTTGTCAGTGAGAGATAGAGAGGCCTCTGAACAATATGTGACAGAGTTACCTCGGCAAACCAGTGCCAGCGAATGTCCCTCTCTTTACCTGCACAAGCACAATCCTAACAAAGAAAAAAAATCCAATTTACCATGCGGATCCGCAGCTGTCACGGCTGGGGAATTAAACATTACCCATAACTCACTGGGGGTGCTGAGCAGGTCAGTGGATGGCAGGGATGGTAACATCACTCTGGGGTGCAATAACAAAGGATTTTAACCTCTGACTCCTTCACTGGAGCCACTGGCAGAACATCCTCCTCACCAACAGCAGCTTTCACCAAGCTGGTTAACAATCTCTGGTTGAGCTGACGACTCAACTTAGCGGTACACACCTTACCGCTCATCGCTCAAATTTCTCCCCAACACAAACAGGAAGACATGGGGAAATGTCAGCATAAATGCAATGTTTTCCACCCCACTGGGTCCTGGAGCAGTTCCTGTGATGTTTCATAGGGGGGTTGCTGAGATCCTGTAGCTGCTAGCGTCCCGGTGTCATCACCCACACAGGCTGACTGCTTGCCTGGCTGGCCCGCCACCACCAGAGCCTCAATTACCTGACTGACGTTTCATTAGCGCCTGCAGCTGATCCCGTGGCTGAGAGGCAGTGGGGCGCAGAGGAGCATGGAGCTAGAGAGAGAGAAGGGGGGAAGAGAAGGGGGCTTCAACGCATTACATTCTCATGCGCTGTCAGAGTCACAGCTCTGAGTACAGCCGCACAGCCACTCATTACATTGCAGTCATTTAGTACATGCTCTTATTGAGCTGGACTGTGTATACTAAAATAGAGCCGGCTGGGTTTTATCTGGTGACACCAGTACGGAGCTGACATTCACATACCTGCCCTGGATTGTTGGAGCAACTTTGTGTAGGTGTGTGTGTGTGTGGGTGCACATGTGATATAAGGGAGCAGCTAGATGTGTCTATGAGACAAATCAATCTGGTGCAGTGTACTGATCAGGGGTTTATCTCTTCTTGTGTTTCTCTGTTTGTATTCTTACACGTGTACAGCCGTATATGTGTGGCTGTATATGTACCTGGGTTTGTGTGTGCGATATGTGTGGCCTCTACATCCTTGGGGTTAGTGCAGGCCATGTCAGAGATGATCCAGGGCGGAGCTGAGGGGGCTTAGTGAGACCCCCGGCCTGAGCCTCTCCACAGAGCCCACGCTTGGCTGGCCTCTCCTTCCCATTTGTCATCCTGGGCCAGTAAGACCCCCGGAGAGATTAGGGCAGAGCAGAGAGACTGGAGGAGTAGCAGGAATAAGAGGATCAGTTAAGCTATAAACACAGGCAAGTTTGTGTCTCTCACCCACTCTGGAGCTGTGACACTTTGTAATGGCTGTCAAAAGTTGGCTCTGTGCCGTACATCTTCTTTTAAAGGACACCGCGGTGCCTGAATGTGCCGTACCCCGTGTGTCCGCAAGCACAACAGGTATAAGAACTTCCTGGCTGCATCGAATGCTGATTGCGGTGTGAAAAGCGGACTGAAGTTGGACATTAAACAGAAGAGTTAACTGTATCGACCCACATTGACCCAAGCTAATGAACCGTGATCCAATGCAGAACAGAAAATGCAAAGGTTTGCCTATAATTAGAGTTCTGTGGCACAAAGACCATCAGTCAAATCCTGGGAGCTCCTTCATTTCCATATTTTTGAATATTCTACTTAATTATGCAAAGGGAATAGTGAGGTAGGCGAGAAGTTTTAAGAAAGCCTCATAAAGTCCTTATTAAGAGCAGAGGGGATTAATGACAGTTAATATGAGGGCAATCAAACATTTAATGCAAAGGCCCTCCTGCAGGCAAACAGTATTTAAATGAGTCAATTAGACATTCATTATCTACAAGCCTATAAGTGGAGTCAGATCTGCATAAATGTTGGTGCAGAGAATCACTCCCCTCTAAAAAGGAACTAATGAAATATTAAAAAAGTTAACAACTTAGACATGGAAAATGTACAAATATTGATTGCTAGAGGGCTTGTTACATGTTGTCATCAAATCAGGGGGTGAATGCGCGATATCCACTAGAGATTGTCTCATAAATCATAATTATTGAGTTAGCATGATCTCTCCTCCCAATTAGCTATGTTGCATTGTTGAAGTGGAATGAGAGAGGGGAAAGGGGGAATCCCTCCAATTGTCCGTTTTAAAAAATGAAATCCCACACGTGAATATTCCCAGTCTTACTCTAAGTGCCGCTAAATTATTCCCATGCTAACAAACCACCTTAAAATAAGTAGATATACACAAAACATACATATTCTGCAGAGGATGACTTGAATAATGTACCAAACTATGCAGATATATCATTGTCAGGACCTCCTCCCTCCTCCTCCTCCTATCCTTCTTTCTTTCCCTCTCTCCATGTCTGAGCCTCCACTCTTGTCAGTTGCCCCAGCACACAATTACTGTGTGTGATTGCTATCAGGCGGGACGGTCGGGGAGGCTCCCAAATTAGGGCCTAAATAGGATTTCCTACATGGCGAAGGGCACAGGCCTGGACATGGTAATGAAAGCCTATACATCACAATCAGGCCGACAATCCTATTCATACTGCAACACATTACTCTCACTCCTCATAATTATAGAGGGGTGACAGACGGGCCTGTGAGGCATGGTGGAGGAGGCGCAAGAGTGAGGAGAAGGAGGAGGCGATGGTTGGGGTGGTGGTGGTGGTGGGGGTGGTAGGGGGGTGTTACTGGGAAGGTGGCTGAGCAGTGTCACAGTTAGTTTCGAGTGGCTTCTTCTCCCCACTTCTGTGATCTCTTGATACCTGGAGCGACCGGATTAGGTGGGAGTCCACTGGGTTCAATTCTACGTAGCTCCAGCGTGCGATCCGGCCGCCTATAGATCTGTGTAATTACAGAAAAAGAGTTCTAATTTGGGCATTTTCTCCCAATGGGAAGATTCTTCCAATGGGACACTGACCACATCTTCCATCAGACTGAGTGACACAAACACACACACACAAACACACTCGCTCACACAGAGCGATGTGATGAGATGTGAGGGGGGACAGCTTTGCGATCAATACCATGAGCAGTAATCAGCGATGGGGAGAATAAGACAATGGCCTATCAGATTGAGGTTGACTTCTCCTTGTATGTGTGGCAGGCCTGTGACAATAGATTGGCCCAGAAATCCGATGGCACTCGCCGACAGAGGGGAAAAAAAGAGGAGACAGATGAAAAGAAAGATTGCTAATGCTCTCCAAGCAGGCATTTTAATCTGTGACAGAGGAGGGATTTGGTGAAAGCCATTATCACACAGCTACCCCCCCTTTCTCCCTCCCCCTTTCTTTTCTGATAAGACAACCTTATCAGACTGCTTGGGGGGAGAATGTGCATGTGTGTGTACGCGGCCTCACCTTTGCATGTGTTTGTGTTGCAAAATGGGATATTCCAAATGCGATTCATTGGACCCCAGAAAGCTCTACTCTATCGATGTAAATCACCTTAAGAACTCAGTCAAACGGTAAGCGTCGCAAAGTGGATTCAGATCACAATAACCCTCTTCGCCAGGCAAAGAAACACCCATAACAACGAGGCAACATGAGGCGCATTGTTACATGTGTTCCCTGCTAAGGCCTGAGGGAAGAAGCCACCTTGATTTAGTGTGTATGTGTATGTGTATGTGTGTGTGTCTCACCTGCAGCTTGCAGAGATACCTCTCATCTCATGATCACATCACAAGCTTCAAGAGAGAGATGAGATGATGATGGTGTCTGCCCACTGGGGTCACAGATTCACCTCTAGGAACGTCTCCACTCTGTCAGCTGGACCAGGTGCAGGAGGTTGAGTATTGTGAATGTGTAAGTGTGTGTGTGCAGGTGTGTGAGGCAGCAGATGGAAAGATGTGCTTGAGATGACTCTTCCTGATGTAATGGACTGATAGAGGTTAACTGTGTGTGTGTGTGTGTGTGTGTGTGTGTGTGTGTGTGTGTAGCTCGGTTCACAGTGTGTGTGAATGCATGTACTGTATATGTGCTTACATGTCTGTGAATGCATGCTTGTGTGTGTGTGTGTGTATGCATATATTTGCATATGTGTGTGTGCTGGACAGCAGCCTATATCCCCACTTAGTGCGTGTGTGTCTCCTCAACATGGTGTCCCTTCTGTGATCAGGACAATCCATCAGGCCCTGCCGCTCATTAATCACCAGACAGACACACATGCACACACACACACAGACACAAACACACACACACCTTTGGGATCGGGGCAGGCAGTGATGAACAGTAGGGTTAGTTTAGTCGAGCACTCACACCTGCACCACAAAGAGCATGTCGGCAGCAGGCGACACAACACGTCCCTGGACATGACCGTGGCCTCAGAGGGCTTATGGGAGACAACCTTCAGAGACAAAATGCTGCACCTCAGAGATTTTACTCAAATGTTTCTGTTCTATGTATTCTTCTTCTGTTGTTTCGTTGAGTGGAAACTCCCCTGATTTGACACACCGATTCAAAGTCACAAGGAGCTGCCTGTAAAACAAACTGGGAAGCACAGTGTGAAAGAGCAGGCAGGGATCTTCTAAGAAAAGATGTTGTAGCGTTGCATTATGGGAAGTGTAGGAGCTTGACTCATACCAGGGAGTAAAAGTGAGGACGCAGGTGCATCTAAAAAAATTTGAATGTTGTGAAAAAGTTCAATATTTATGGTCAGTTATTTCGGAAAGTGAAAATTGTACATCATCTGGACTCACAGTTTTGAGAAGAGCTCTAATCAGCTAATCAACTCACAACACATGCAAAAGTTTCCTGAGCCTTTAATCTGTGAGTCTGGTTCTGTACACACAACCACAATCATGGGGAAGTCTGCTGACTTAAGAGTTGTCCAGAAGACACTCACTGACACCCTCCACAAGGACGTAACACACTGAAGGTCATTGCTGAAAGGGCTGGCTGTCGGCAATGGTCTCAGTGGTCCAAAGTCCTTTTTTCAGATGAAGGTAGACTTTGCATTTCAATTGGAAATCAAGGTCCCAGGGTCTGGAGGAAGAGCATTTAGGCACAGAATCCAAGTTGCTTGAAGTCCAGTGATGATTTGGGGCACCATGTCATCTGCTGGTGTTGGTCCACTGTGTTTTATCAAGTCCAAAGTCAACGTGGCCGTCTACCAGACATTTTAGAGCACTTTATGCTTCTGTCTGCTGACAAGTTTTATGGAGATGTGGATTTTCTTTTCCAGCCGGACTTGGCACCTGCCCACAGTGCCACAACTACTAGTAACTGGTTTGCTGACCATGGTGTTACTGTGCTTGATTGGCCAGCCAACTCGCCTGATCTGAGCCCTATTGTGAATTTATGGGATGTTTTCAAGAGGAAGATGAGAGACTCCAGACCCAACGAAACAGATGAGCTGAAGGCTGCCATCAAAGCAATCTGGGTTTCCACAGGCTGAACGCCTCCATGCCACACCACATTGATGCAGTAATTTGTGGAAAAGGAGCACCGACCAAGCACAAGGTACAACAATGAACATACTTTTCAGAAGGTTGAAATTCCTGTATAATAAATCCTTTTTTATAGGTCTTAATGAAGTGATGATGCAACAATGTCAGACAAAACGGCTTCAGAAAAAATGACCTCAAAAAACAGCTTAATTTTTGTTGATCTATCAGCAGAGAATACACAAAAAGGTCATCAAGACACAACAGCATCAAAAGGGAAAACAATTGCACTAAGTTGCAGCCTTGATTTTTGGAGGCCATTTTTTCTGAGGCTGTTTCTTCTGAGACAATTTTGTCTGAGACCAGTTTTTCTAAAGCTGCTTCTTCTGAAGTCTGACAGGTTTTTCTGAGACCTGATGCTTAATCATCTAAGGTCTGACACCAAACTGTGACACCTGAGGATGTCCTAAAATGGACACCGTACAGGTGAGGTCTGGCCTTTATAAAAAGAATGCGACCAGGTGCCATACAGTAAGCAGCAGGCATCCAAGAGATACAGCGCTGAAAAAATCCAATATAGTGAGGTCAAATGCTAAATGAGTGAATATGAGGTTAACCTTTTTTTTTTTTACTTTCACTGGTGAGCATGTTTACCGACAGCAACCTAACAGCAATCTCCTGTGTTCAAGTTCATTGTCTTGTTGACCCATCCATCACAACCTTCTTGGTACATGGATTTTGTGGCTCTATAATTAATTCATCCCTTGCTTCCAGTGGACAATGGTCGTACTTCCTGTGACCATTTGTGGTCTTTGTCACTTGAATGTAAATATATGTCATTATTGGATAATTGCTGGACGGTTGCTGTCGTTGCTCTTGTGAGGACAGTCGTCGTGCTCTACATTCAAAGTTTCTTAAGGAGACACTTCAGTTTGAGTAGGTCACTACTGGATAGTGGATGCCTTCGTTACAACCCTGAGGTCCTCTTTGCCTCTGCGCTCGTCTCAAGTCTCCACTCGTGGCCTTTTCCTATGGATCATCAGATCAGAGCCGAGCAGCCCTCCATAGAACCAGCGTACTGGCTAATTCACTATTGATCCTGGCCCATAGACCAATTTCCACTTGTGTTTGGTTTGGGACTACAGTTTCGGTCACGCTCCGTCTCTCCCTTAGGGGCCAGGGAGGAGCCCCTGCCACTCTCTTATCAGGCAGAGAGCACACACACAAAGAGTGTGTGGGATGGAGAGAGATGGGGAGTGAAAGGCGGGAGGGGAGCGTTACTAGCTTGCAGAGAAAGGGAGAGAGGTCATTAGCGGATGGTGATGAGTTCCAGAGTTTGAGAGAAAGCGGAGCGGCGCTGGCTTTGTGCGAGGTCGCAGTGTGTTATGTGGCTGTGTGACTCCAGAGGACTGGCTGCTGGTGATTCCTTCAGTGCAAATCTTCATGCTGAGAAAATGTGAATGTGTTGAAATTCAACGGACAGATAGACAAGATATACAGAGCTGTCCATGGTGCTGAAAGAGGTTAAAAATTAAAAGACAAGCTTTCTTCCTTCCTCCTTTCCTTCCTTCCTTTCTTCCGTCCAGACACTGTGGCCAGTTTTCCAGAAGGTCATTGACATCGTCTGTGTGTGTGATGGGATGACATGACTGGGGAGATTCATTAGGTTTGTGTCACTAAGTAAATGTATGTTGACCTGGGACACTGACAGACAGACACACTCCCCTGATACGATGCTACGAGCCAATCTTCTTCACACACACACACACTGGGTGCTTCAGAGATCAAACCTGTCCACTCCTCACAATCCTCTTTTACCTTCCTCTATCTACTCACCTCTCACTCTCCATTGCTGCTGTCTCCACATCTCTTCTCCACCACCCCCAAACACACCCTCTCTCCTCTTTATCTACCCACCTCTCACTCTCCATCTATCCGCCCCTTCCCCTCCCTCTCTTCCTATACCTGTCCCTCCTGCCTCCCCCCCCTCTCCACCTCCCCTCTGTCTCTCTTTTTCTTTCTCCCAGTAACAACATTCCCCGGACTAATTGCAATTCTGTCAGCAGGTAAATGCTTTGTGACCAGTCGCTGACAGTCACGCCAGCCAGCCCCCAGGTTGCCGCTGACAGTCATTGTGGGGCAGACGGGACAGCCTCAGCAGTGTTGGCAGTCAGTTAGCAGGCAGTGTATATGGATGTGGCCTCTCAGCTGAATAGTGAGACTCCGACTGTCTGCTAGTGTGTGACACTCCCATTACCCCGCCACAGAAAAAGGTAGACAGCCACAGAACAGCTGGATAATGCACTGTCTGACTGACGATACACTCTACCTCTCACACACTCTGCTTCTCACCTCGTCTCCGGGCCCATGACAACGCCATCTTGATACTGTCAGGTTAGGAGCCAACCACTGTGACATGTGAGCACTCACACAGTTGACTCCTGATGTACAATATTAAAGCAAACGGAGGCTGGGTCGGGGGTAGTGGGGATTGATGATGAATGATGGATTAGAGGAGATACAGGGGCAACACTCATATTTTTATACACAACCTGTCATGCTTGAACCCATCAGTTACCATCAGTCAGAAGCCAGTGTGGTACTTTTCTAACTGAGCAGGATATGTTCTCAGCAAACAGGACTTTGAATATAGACTCAGCCTCAGCGTAGCTCCTTGATGACGAGGCTCAGCTAATTAAAGCAGGCTGTTGACAGTTGTCAGCGTGACCCTTAGCACAGCGCTCCCCCGGGGGTCCTGTTAGCATGCTAATGCTAATCCCCAGTGACGGGGGACAGGGCATGGCTGTCCCCTGCAGCCCCTTGCTGTTGTGACCACAGGATGTGTCAGGACAGGCACAGTGATGTGCTAACATGGAGACGTCCCCATGTGCATGTCACACATCTGTAATTAGAAAAGAGGCAGGCAGCGGGAGAGCTGGAGGGGACAGTTGTTGTGGGACCACTTGATCTCTGTTCCCGACACGGCTCAGGAAAGAGCAGTCTGCGCCTAAGACGGGCTTATAAAAGAGCAACTGGTTTCACAGGCTTTAATGCGACGATTTGCCTCGTGTAAGCTTGCGAGGCATGTTTGAGATTTGACGTGAGCGGATTCACAGAGAAAAGAGCAACAGCGGGGCTAGACAAAACACAATCACAGAGCAGTTTACGTTACAACAGAGGGGAAAAGAGGGAGCGCTCTTACACTTGTCTGTCAGTCTATCTGTCTGTCTCTCTCTCTTCTCCTCTGCAAGGGAAGGTCAAGGACACATGCATATTCATGGAGAAGCCTGGCACAGGATCGATGGCTTTTAATTGTTTTCTCTTGGTTGGTGGAGAGACGTGCCAGTGTCTATTGATCTGTTTGAGCAGAGGCCACTCACAGAGCACGGCTGAGAGACCTTTACCTGACTGAACACCGATAGACCGTGTGTGTGTGTGTGTGTGTGTGTGTGTGTGTGTGTGTGTGTGTGTGTGTGTGTGTGTGTGTATGTGTGTGTAGAGGGGCTGGGGAGTGTGTGGTGATTAGGATTTTGACACACACAAAACCACAGGCCTGCATGAAAAGGCCTCTTGGGGCTTAGAGGTAGATAGACATACACAAAGGTAACACACCACAGTGGGGACAAGGAAAACACAGCACAAGGTCTGCTCGATGGAGATTTGAATGACGCTGTAGCAAAATACCAAATGTATACTTTTATTTGAATGTTTTACACAAGACACTTCTTACCTGATGTGCACAGGTGCACAAAAAAGAGAGCAAACATTGGTATAAAAGATGATTACACATACATCATTTTCCAGTAGTGGAAAGTAACGTTGTACTGGACTCAAGTACATTTTTGAGTGTACGTGTATTTTCCATTTGGCTACTCCACCAGGCTACAATTATGACAAAATGATTAATATAATGCATTGTTAAAGATTAAATGTTTTATATAGTGGTTCAACAGCTTCAACAGTAAAATGCTTTTTACTCACTGATGCTTGTAATATATAGTATTATATCACTTACAGGAGCATTTTTCCGCCCGATGAGCACTTTTAAATGCTATATTTAAAGTGTGTTTTGTAGATAATACTTATGTACTTTAATGAGATTTTGAATGACGGACATTTTTAAGAAAACAGTGGAGTTTTCTTTTAAACAAACAAAAGTTATGCTAAAATCAGTGTATTGACTCTAGGTCCTCATGAAGAACTAGAGTCAACACACACTGGTGTGTTAGATGCTGTAAGAATACATGTATGAAGTTATTTCACCTGAAGACAGAGTGCCTTTGAATTTTTATCTCCATGTATCTGTATCCTATTTTTATTTAAAGGAGCAGTGTGTTAGATTTAGAAGGATTTAGTGGCATCTAGCAGTGAGGACTGCAGATTGCAACCAGCTGAAACTTCTCCTGGTTAGAAATCCTTCAGTATTCATTGTTCAAGAGGTTTTTACTGGTAGCCAAATTTTACGCAGAGGTGTCTTCCTCTCCAGAACAAATGGACCCTGTGATTTTAAACCAGTAAAACACTGAATAAGGCAGTTTAACGTTACAAATCAGTGTTTCTCCAATGCTGCTCGTCATGAAGAGGTCTCTAGTCCGGCCACCTGTCAATGCGTGCTCGCCTTTGTTCTCTGATAGTTTAATGTATGCGTTCATCTTTTCTGATTCAGACATTTAGGAGGTTTTCACCATGAGCCGAATATATGCGTAGAGGTCTCCTCTTCTCCAAAACAAATGAACCAGGTGATTTTAATGAGTAAAAACACTGAACAAAGCAGTTTCACATTAGAAATCAGTGTTTTTTCGATGCTGCTCATCGCTGAGGGGCTGCTAACTATGGAGGCTGACGCAGAAACGCAAAAACGTGAATGGACCTATCTAGAGCCAGTGTTTGGTTTGTTTGCTCTGGGCTACTATAGAAACATGGTGGTGCGTTCTAAGGTAACGACAACACAGCGATTCTGATTTTCAGCAAGATTATACACTAATACTCCCCTAAATCCTACACACTAGACCTTAAAAAATGTGTGTCATTTACTATCCTCTAGCACTACTCCTGAACGGAGGATAACAGATCCATCATGTGGCACTTGGCGTCTGGAGCCAGTCTAGTGACTTTCATTTATCCCCAGGATGTCCAGGTGGTATCCTCTCATCTCACTGAGGACTTGTGCTGTTTTAGTGGTGTCGTATATGGTTTTGACATTCCATGTTTCAAGGCGGATCTTGGATTTTGGCCCAAGTAGACCCTCTTTCACACTCCTGATTTCCTTTCGACTTTCATCAGGAGTGGTCATCCTGCCACCGTTTTGGTGGCTGGGGTCTACTTAGTGCCTGATGTCAGTAGTATTACTCATTGTCGTTTCTGTAACTGTGTTTTTTTACAGAGTGGCGCCAACCCCTAAGCTTGGAGGGCCAGTGTGCTGACTTGTCTGGCTCCTCTCCTGAGACCCAGCCAGAGCTCTCAGGGTCTTAGAAGCCCGAAAGCTTCTCCACCATGACAAGATAACAGCACAGGGAGAAGGTAAGTAAGTATGTTTCTTTGTACATTACTGCCATCGTCTGTAAACTAAATTCAGGGTGTTGTTTCTGTTTTTTGAACAGGGACATCACAAAAAACATTAACCTTATACAAAATAAGGAGGGATGTAACGTACCAGCATTGCTATGCTCCACCTGTAGTTCCTGAGCAGATATTTATTGATATAATTATTGATGTGATCGCAACATCTGCAAGCTTGCATGTGTGAACTATCCAAACAAACGGAGGCCCCACCCATACGAGCTTTGCTCTATAGCACTATTTGAAGTCAAAAACTCCACAGTGTACCTTCAAGCAAAGAATCTGAGCAATTATTCCACCACTAACACTTCCATACATTGATAGTAAAGGCTCACTTATGATGTCCGCATGGATGGTTGCAGGGCAATGACACATTTGGATCTTTTATACATGAGCTTTATCTTTTAATATTCTCCCATTAAGAGCCATGATTAGCCATGAAGACACTCGGGACACTCATAGATGTGTCAAATGCCTACAATACACTGCTGTCCTCTGGCCAGGTTAAAGGTGACAAGTGTTCATAGTCACATAATGTGTTCTTCTGACCACTTTTCTGTAGAGTTTTTAAATAACAAGAACTTTAAATAACAGTTCTTATTGAACAGCTTCCCAATGTGACACTGTTTTCATGGAGAGACACATTTACATCTGCATGTTTACTCTGTGAATAACAGATGAATGTGTTCACCTGCCTGTCTCCCAGTCAACCACATCTTTCCCCTTTGCAAAGATTATCCCCTTCAGAGGCCTCTTCTCTCTCTTTCATTTATTCCTTTGTAGCTGGTTGAATTTGTCAATTTGAACAGGCAAAGTTGGGAGATTGGCGGCAAGTGGGAAGCAAAAGGAGGGTGCACAGAGTGGAATAGAGAGGAAGAGCGAGAGAGAGAAAGATAAAAAGATTGTGACAGTCATCCATTTGACCCAGGCTGTTGAGTGAGAGCAGTCTGGCTTGTCAAATCTCTGTGCTAACAGTGAATAGCCATATCTGTGCAGAGCATAGAAGGGTGTCATGCACTATGGTTTCATGGTTCAGGATAAGGCTGGATAAAGCCATTGGCTGGATGACACACAGACAGACACTTTCACTTTCCCTCTAACTCCCTGTCTCTCGCTCTCGGTTACTGTCTTGACTTCAGAATGAGAACTTATTTCAATCACATCTGCCTGTTTATGTGGAAACTGACTATCAATGAAAACCCCTGCTGTATTTTAAAGAGAGGAAACAGTTTCTTGCTCACAGATTAAACCTTGTACCCTCTGATTATTGAACAATGAGAGCCCTCCACCCCTGCTCTCCTCCTCTCTCCACTACACTGTAATATCCTCCTCATTCACACACACACACACAGGACCTATTACCGGCTCATTAGCCTGAATCATACAAGAATTAGACTCCAGCCCGCTGACAATAGCTCCGAGAACGGGCCTTTTTTCGCTCAGGAGTCAGGGGTTAAGTAACCAATCAAAATAGCCGGGCAGATGTATTGAGACATTTTAATATTGGCCATTGTGGGAGCTCTAAAAAATTTTAATCTCTCTGTGGCACGGCTGGCCCCCAAGGCAACTCAAATAACGGTCTTGAGGAGGGGGGGGTTGGTGTTCAAAGAATTGATGTACCCTGTGGCATTTGGATAATTGTGTTGGAATTGCTGCCACCTTGAACAGCTTTCAGGCTCAGCGCCCTTTCTTCATTTTACTTGTTTGCTTACCTGGACCACAGATTTTTCAGCTCACTCACCCTCAAATGTTGGATTTCCCTTTTCTCTCCAGGTCCCATTCCAGCGTCCCCTCCCCTTGAAATCCCTCGAACCCAGCTGCTTCACATGAAAATCAAGCGGACACTGCCCGCACTAGGAACCAATATACTGGGAGTGCTAACACAGTTTGTGCTGCTAACACAGTCTGTGTGTTAGCACTCCCCTGGACAAAGTGGGCCAGGTGTTGCTGCTGTCCCACAGTTAATATAATGTAAACCACCAGAGGGGGCCAATGATGAGGACTGGGCCAGAGGATTCGGCTCCAATTCAACCAGACGTGTAAGCTCACAACACTGTTTTACATGTTTTACAACCTGAAAGCAGATTATTTCCATCTCACCTGTCAGATCTCCCTTCCTCCTCTTTATTTCCTCCTTCTTCTACACATGGTATGGCCCTCCTCATCATCCACCCCCCTCCACCCCCCTCTCGGTGGTCCTGTCCTCTCCCAGGGTTCAGACTAATGACTAGTGACAGTCCACTGAGGGGAGCGAGCTGTTTGCAGTCAGCAGTGCGTTTGTTGGTAATTATTTTCCAGAGTGTCACATTAGTGTCAGCCTCGTGGCGGTGAGAGAGGAGAGAGGGCGGGGGCCCCCGACTGGCTGGATGGGTGAGGCGGGGAGGGAGGGGAGGGAAAGGGTGTGATGTTTGGTGGTGGGCAGTGTTGTGCTTATGTGTGTATATGTGTGTAGACTGAAGTGGTGGGGGTGGGTTGAGGACACTGACTGTCACTGCACTTTACTCTTGGCCTTGTGGCTACATAAGACTAAAGATTAAGGTGGGCAGAAGAAAAGGGATTCGATGTACACTTTTCTTCCCGCTTTTCACTCCTGTTTCTGTCCTGAAAATATTTGTGTATTAAAGTCACAAGCTGGAAATAATTTTGTCCCCCTGACAGATATTGTCTGTGTGGCCTGCTGTCATAGAATTCCATGTTGTCCAGAAGCTATTACAAACCCAAATGTGTTGTGCTGGATAACACGCTTCTTTATTACAACAAACTTGGACACTGCAGTTGAGTTAGTCCCACATTTATTGTCTGTAAATATTCGAATGCCTGTTAAATGTGTCTTAATACAAAGCTGAAAATAATCTCCTAGCAGCGGGGAGTGAGGCAGGGGGATCACGGGGTGCGCTAGCTAGCTTATTCTTGTCTTATTCGAGGTTTAATCAACAGAGAGAAGCAAGAGCAGGGCAAGAAGGAGCTGAGCAAATCAACGCTCTGCATGCATCCCTACAATTAATATGCTTCAGCCAGTATCATCAGTGAAAAAATGTGGCGGTTGGTGTTGCAGCCCAATCACAGAAGACAATGTTGGCAGTGGCAGTTTCCGCAAACTACGGATATGTTATACTTTTTATACGTATAATATAATTTCTAAAGTGACATAGTGTTGATTGTGTGTATATACTGTACATATATATGAGCTGACTTTGTTATTGATAGATGGAGGGGGTGGTGGGACCAACAAAAAATAAAACCAGGTGTTTTTTTTTTTACCAAGACATTGCAGCATTTCCAGCAAAGATTGTGCCACCAAAACTTGGTATTTTAAGCTAAAATACGACATGCTTCTAACCATAACCAAGTGGTTTTTGTTCCTAAACGTATTCTCATCTTAACCATAGAATATCTGCGACATAGTAATATAGAAATGCTGCATGTCTGTGGTTTGAAGAAAACATTTACTCAGGTGACTGGGTGGAATGTTGATATTGTGGTCGGCCACCACAAATAAATCAGTGTATAGGAAACACTGGACATTGGCGGGATGTACACTCTGCTGTCTAATTTTATTAATTACAAGTTAGTGATAATGTAAATATAATTCATGCATTGCTAACAGTGTATGAGGTTTAGATTTTTACAACAACAGTTCTTCACCTCTGCCGTGATGTCTGTAATGAGAATGCCTAACCAGCCTCTACTTATACAGTGATACTCAGCTTATGGCCTGTGTGCCAAATCTGGACCTCATTAGAGTGCCAGGTGGCCTCCAAACCATTTTCCAATTTACAATGAAAATAAATTCATTCAGATTGGAAAGTTTTGTGTACTTTAAGTGTTAAAAAAAAAGGTGTCAGAGTGCATTAAACAGCATCAAAATAGAGTGTGTTTATCAAGAGAATGCTGACCCAACAGAAGTCCAGGCTGATCCCCCAAATCCTCGAAACGCCCCTGCGTACACCATACCTGTTTGGGGCTGCTGGCCCCTGGCCTCCTGTCGTTTTGCAGAAGTGTACCCCGGGCAAAGCAAGTTGAGTATCCTTGTTCTAAAAGCTTGCCGTAAAGCGTTAGACACTTCTCTGTGGAGATCCTACCACTCACCAAAGTTACATGCAAGAACATGTCTTTGTCATGTGTATGGACTGTGGGAGGAAGCCAGAGAACCCGGAGAAAATGGACGCTGACACCGGGTTCGAACCCGGAACCCTCTTACTGTGACGCCCAATTACAAGTCAGTATTCCATCGAAATTATTTTAAAGCTGTTATCATAAGGTGAAAAAGTTGCATAATGTTGCTTCAAGCTATCAGTCCAGTTACTTACGTATTTTCGTTCAAAATTCTTGGGGAGTCTATGAGCTATATATTTTTGGAATTGTTAGAAAATGAGGAATATAAAAATGAATTATTAAATTTTTTCAAACGCTCGATGGTGGCCATTTTGGATTTTGAAAATGGCGAATCTTCAAAACACCTTTTTAAGAAGACAAAAAAAGTCAAGTTCCAAGCTATGCAGGTGTTTACTTTCATGGCTTAATATGCATTTATTTATGCAGATATTCGGATAAACTAATAACAGTCACTTGGATATGAATTAATTGAATTTAGTGGTTGAGGGTCAAAGGTCAATGTCACTGGCCTATACAAAAATACTATACAAAAATGTATAGTTTGTAACCTCCCCAAAGATTTTGACTGAAGGTTAAAAACAGGACATTGTGAACCTGACTATATAGTATATTTAGGAACTATGTCTTTAAATCACACAGCATGTGCTGCGTATGTCACAGTGTTCTGGTGGTAAAACTGTTTTCAGTTCAGGGAATTTAACTTCAGCACAAAGAGACAAAGTTGAGTACATGCAAACAGTATCGGCCCGCCGACACGGGTGTGCTGTGAATGTGTAAACATACAGGATACTAGTGTGTGTGCGCGTGTGTTTGTGTGTGTGTGTGTGTGTGTGTGTCTGTGTGGTGAGGGGCAGTCACCAGCCCCCTTGGGAGGAAGCGATCAATGATTGAGACCATAATGCACCTCTCTGTATTCCTCCTCACATTCACGCTCACTGGCTGCTTTGGGGAGATGTCACACACACCCTCACACATACACACACACACACACATGCAAGCACACACATACTTCCACTTTCCCTCATACGCACACACACATTGTCACATGTTCGACAGCTCATCTCTCACACGTTCCCTTCCACTCCATCTTGTAGCTGTCTGGTCGATGGCCTCTCTCTCTGTCTCACTTCCACTGCTCAGTCTTTGGCAGACTGCTCTGCTCTGGCGCTGTCTCTCCCTATGTTAATATAGTAGCTAACCTCTCTCTCCATAGCACTGCTACCAGACAGTCTCTATGTTGATATACTGAGGAGAGTGTAGAACTCCGCCGCACAACTACTACCCAACTGACTCCAGAGAACTGAGAACTCTTCATCTCCACCACTGCTGCTGCCACTGCGAGGCTCCTGCTGGGGCACTCTGTTGTCCTGTACACTTGTTTTGAGTCACATCTCTCTTCAGCTTTTCCAGCAGGCACAATCACTTTAAAAACAGACCGTTTTTTTTTCATTTTCATGCTCCTCTGCTTTTGATTAGGGCAAATCGTATGAATTTTGAAGGCAATCTGCTGTAATTGGAGATTGTGAGTCTCACAGCAAAAGGTAATTATCACTAATTGGTCTGTGGAAATGATTACAGCAGTAACTTAGTTTACTCCACGCCCCAAAACAAGACCTGGGAATGAGGGGAGGGGAGTTGGAAAAAAAAAAAAAAAAAAACTAAAGACGTGACTATTTACTGTTCACCACTCCAATTACACGTTGCTAAAGTTAAAAGACTCCGCTGATGACCCCTGGCATCGTAATAAAAGAAGTGGAGAACTCTCATCACGTTGATTTCATTTTCCTCAGCTCATCTCTTACTTGTTGGGAATTACACTGAAGACCACATAAACTAAGCTGTAAAATTTAAATGATATTACAATCGCTTGAAAAGGATTCAAAACTCGCATCTGTGAGACGGGACGGAGGGATGTGACCACGCTGATCAACAAAGACACAAGACGAGACCAACTCAAAGCACGAACAGCATACATTAAGACGTTACGTCCTGTACATGCATGTGTGTGTATGACAGTGAAGAAGACAAGCCAAGTGACTCACCTCCTGCCAGAAAATGAAGACATACAATTAACATCGTATCCCATCATCCTCAGCTGAGCGGGCAGGCCTGTAATTGGCTGGCTGACCAGCCTGCGTGGCTCCGGGTGGCAATTTATTCTGGGAGCCATGCAGTTTACCCAGGGCGGCTAACGGCCCCTGTGCCATAACCTGGCTGAGGCAGCGGGGACATCATTAACACTTCACTGGGCCTGCAGGACACACACACCCATCATCATCCACTATACACCACCCACAGCCACTAGCACACGGGGCAAATTGGAGGAACAGGGTAGAAATAATAATCAGAATGTCAATGAGCCACTTGTAGTGAGTGTGTTTACTGATCAGCTGGCAAATTAGGATATTTTTGGCATTTCCGACTGACGGAGAAGAACACCGCTTTTCCAGATTACCTTTGATTATTATTTTGAAATGAAACAAAGGGTATCCTTGCCGTGAACAGATACGATTTGGGAATTCAGCCCCCATGTCGTCTTATCTAACCCTGGACTCTGAGTTTATCTGTTTGACGCTGTGTGCAATGGCATGCGGTTGTCTAACCCCAAAACAATGTGTGAGGGAGAGGGTGCTCCCTCAGCAGAGTAATGACCTTGCCTTGTCACAGGGAAGACATGTGTTACACGCTCCCATATTGGTCCGAGGGCAAGACTGTTACAGAGTCAGTCTGGACTCTGGTTTATGTGTCCGTTTAAAGGTCTGCATCTGCTGTCTGGCCCTCCACCTCCTCGCCGACCGGCTGTCTTTAGGTGTGAGAGGAGGAGGCTCACATGGAAAGCTGCATCTCAGGAATCACTTTATGGATATAAGAGGCAGAGAGGTGTCCTGTGTAAATCATGGTTCTTCTCAGTGTTGTGTAGGTAACGTTAAGAGGGTCAGTATTTATTGTTAATATCC
Source organism: Chaetodon striatus (assembly GCA_029783705.1). NCBI lineage: Eukaryota > Metazoa > Chordata > Actinopteri > Chaetodontiformes > Chaetodontidae > Chaetodon > Chaetodon striatus. Next base: position 18,291,625 of record JAPZEB010000021.1, on the reverse strand, counting down.
ATATTATCCAGTGAGTTTAGCACGGTGAACCCCGCTGATTTCCAGCTATGTCTCCCCACAAGTGTCCTCCTCCTGTCTCCTTCTTGGCTGCGATATTCCCAATTCACTCATTTCCTATCTCAAGACTCTTTCTTGCTCTCTGATTACACACACACACTCACATGCACGCACACAGGCTCACAGCCAAATGGCTGTTCATTAAAGACAGGGACCTGAGGGGAAGCAATCGTCTGAGAGACGGAAATTGCGTGTCACATTAGATTAGCAGTGTAAAGCCTCTGGATTGGCTCGAGGGAATAAGGAATTATTTCAATTACATTATTTCAAAAAGTCTTTAAGCAATACCAATACCGATAAAAACAAATTAAGAGTGATTTGGGCTGATTTGTGGCGCTCTGAGCTGTGCTTTCTGACAATGTGCTGGAAATCAGATATGAATAATGCAGATATTACGCTATGTGTAATGTGTTGGAGTTGAAAGCAGATTATCTGTGACAAATAATACCATTGGTTTGCATTGTGTCTCATCAAAAGGGAATGTTCCCAAGTGTCAATCACACGGGCCCGGAGAGTGTACGGTTTTCCAGTGAGCCACCGTGGAGAGGATAACTCCATCACCTGCCATTCACAGTAACAAAGCAGTGACACCAACACACACAGTGAAAGTGATGACTTGAGTGGGTTAACTTGTGTACCTAATGCAATGAATGTACGCTTTTTAAGTCTTCATATAGTACATGCAAGTCCCTTCTTATAGATGGTGTGATCCTTTAAAGGTGTTAAAGTTATAATGCATCATGATGGGCTGATAAGATGGAGAAGTTTGCCTTTTTTTATTGTGAATTCCAAGTTATATGGTGTGACACCTATGTGCCATAAAGTTTTCTTGTTTTTCTCTTTGGCAAAACTGAATACAGTATTTTTCTTTTGACTCAATTTCACTCTAACACATGCAGCGAGGGCAAGAAATTGAATGTGTCCATCGCAAGCAGCGCGTCTCAGGGGGAGAGAGCAGGGGAGGAGGTGGGGGTGAGGGGGGGGGGTAGAGGCTACA
>JAPZEB010000021.1:18268255-18279995 GCA_029783705.1 Chaetodon striatus | reverse complement strand
AAGGTTACTTTAATGCCCCATAGAGTATAAAGGCACTGTTGTCAGAGACATTTCCATTCCACAAAAACACACAATACTTAATTTTAAATAAAAAGAAAATGGAGTTATTGAACAGCCATGAAAGTATGATCAGTTAATTTGGAAAATATGCATATTACTCTCTCATATTACTGCCATAAAAAATGATTTTAGTCAAATATAGTGTTTGTATTGTTTCACTTCAGTATTTAACTTCATCATGGTGATCTATAGATGCTCTTTATGTCAGTATGTGTGTTTTAATATTGAAAATAAATTCTTACAACCTCTGAGACACAAATTTAGTGTAAAATCCGTATCACACACACAAACACACACTAGGTGTCTCTGTACTAACAGTGTCTCTCTACTATGTAAGCTTCGGCTATAATGCTTATAACCAATAATTGCTTTAATTAGTTTTATGTGGAATCACAGTTTGAGGTAGCAGCTTGTACGCGAGTGAACTCCTGGACTCAGTGGTTTTACTCTGGGTGGGCCAGTTCACGGTCCCGGACACTGGAGAGAGTCCAGTCTCATTAGCAGCGGCTCACAGCTCCTGATCAGTCAAGTAGAGGAGATTGAACTGTGAGCAGCTCCTGTGTGACCCCGCTGAGCGAGAACACAGGGGAGAAGATCTATACCCGCTGGCGCTGCCACAGGCGTCTTTGTTCTCCCGTGTTTGCTGACAGGGGGAGATCGGAGGGGCGTATCGACGAGGGCTCACACTGCGCTGCGCTCACCGGGGCTACACAGGCGGTGTGTGTAAATGATATATACATGAGCACATACACACGTCTCTAGCCTCTTTCTCACACACAAGCCATCACAGTGTGTGTATATTCACACTCTTAGTGGCACTTCACTGTTTGTCTACACACACCACACACACATACACAATAAAACTATCAGCAACAGTAATTTCCAGTCTGATGTGGAGGGTCGTCCGTCCACTCAAAGTGTTGTATTAAAGCCCAGTATGTCTTTCTCTTAACAAGGCTTCAGGGTCAAGTCGAGTCAGTCTGGTGCTGGGATACCACACACAGCATGCAGGGATGCCGTGCCCTTTATCCTCAAAGGAAAACAAGTGTAACAGCATTATTTACTGCCCACCTTTGTTTGCAGTGTAATGCCTAAACCACACCATTAATCTAGCATTTAGGCAACACACATGCAAATATTCGAAGTATTTCATCACATATAGGGGACACAGTTTCTCAAACACTTGTCCAACACAACAGCCCTGCAACAAACACTTTGTAAAATTCAGAATGTTAATTTTTTTGGCTGATGGCACAAGTTAGTTCAACTCTAGTTATAAAGTTAAAAAGCAAAGTTTCATACAAATCCTATTTACAGGAATTGTATAGCGTAAAATCGCCGTTATGCTGTAACTCAGAAAGATGAAAACATCTGTTTAAAATACCAAGAATCATTTACTTCAACTAACACAAGTGATTTCCTAGATATTTATTTTAAAAGTTCTCCTCCAAGCTTTATTAACCTGTAGCAGTCCTCAAAGCTCAGGCTTTAAATGCCCCTGATTTCTCTTTGTCTTTGTGTGTGGGTTACTGCAGATAAGCAGCTCAATCACCTGTATCTTTCCACCATTTGAAGATAAACTCGTCGTCATCTGCTGTAATTGTTTGCTCATCCAGGCAGACACAATAACATCCTTTAGGAAGTGTGACTAATCAAAACACGGGTGTATCACAGAGCGCCAGGTGGTTGTGGTCCTCTCGTACCAGCAGCAGTCAACACTGTTTCTGACAGTATCAGATCTTATCTGAGGGAGAGGCGGGAGCAGATGGCTTATCTGTGATGATGCCCGCTGATGAGGCTGAAGGGAGGGGGCGCTGTGGTGTGGTGTCAAAAAGTTCTGACTGGAGGCCCACTGCCACTGTGACTGAGGCCCGATGCGTGGCTTTTTTTTTTTTTTTTTCTTTTAGATCACAACCATTTTGATTTTGTTTAAAGAGTATTAGTGTGCCTCTAATGGCTAAAACTTCCGCTGCTCACCTGCGCTGCTCAACGTGTATGTGGGACAGGTGTGTGAGACGAAAACAGGTGGGTGTGTTCTTTAGTAGAGCAGGACAGTGTGTGTCAGCTGCCCCAACTTACATGTTAACTACTCAAAAACAGCGATTGATGTACAGTTCATTGCATTTTCTGCCACTGTCTGTATCATGGTTTCTTATTTTTATGGATTACTGGCAAAACACTGACAAACACTGCTGAAATAAAATGTTAGTGCAAAAAACTTAAACTTGTAGTGTGTAGGATTTAGGCACAGAAATGTAATATAATAACTATGTTTTCATTAGTGTATAATCACATTAATTATCATCAACACATTCTTATTTTGACCTTGTTACATGCGTTGTCTTCTTTCAAAATACACTTCTATTTTCACAGGAAATTTACATTTTACATACTGTCTCTTTAAAAATAAACGCACTACATCAGAATAACAATATAAATAGATGTTTTTTTCCGTCGACAACTAACACGTGGTTAGGTTTAGGCAACAAAAGAACAGGGTTTGGCTTTATAATCTTACAGGACGCGAACACCACCCCTCCTATCCACCCTACTCAGACTTTCACCGCCTTAACTTTTGTTCTTGCCCTGTCACATTTCCCCCTTGATGCTGCAAGTCACTGCCTCTGCACCGGATTTCGATAACTTTGAAGTGAGACTTGGAATCACTGTGTTTTTGTTTCATGGAATGAGCCGTTTATATCTACATACGAAGCTGGTCCTCTTCCACCAAGTCCGCCATGTTGCTCTACAGTAGCCCAGAACAGACAAGCCAAACCCTGGCTCTAGATAGGGCAGTTTGCACTTTTGCGTCGGCCACTGTAGTTCAACACCCTCAACACCCAGGAAACTTTTCAGCAATACTTTTTTTCAACCCAAATTAGTGTGTGAATGCGGGTTTTTTAAATGTGGGAAAACACGTTAAGTAGGCAATAGACTGGTTTCCCATTGTCAGTGGACCCGATGATTGTGCCTCCCTGTTTTGTTATTTTGTTTTTTTCCTGAAGCCTTATGTTCGTCATCATGAACGAGCTTGAAACGGGTTAGTAAACTGTACAAAGCAGCATGGAGGCCAGTGGAAATACACCTCTTACTTATAAGGTCTCTCTCTAAAATTAACTGCCAGCTAAATTTTGAATGCTGTTTGAGCGCTGCTTGGACAGAGACAGATGATATTTTTTGGTGGCCTGTCTATGCATCACACCAGCAAATGGGCTAAAATAAGCACATTCATCCAGGTGTTGTATTCCTGTCACTGTTTAAGCCGATTGAAGCTGGAGCTGATACATACCCACAACTACTTCAGAGTTATTTGTAACCTTTCCTGTTAAATACAAAAGCCAGATGTCAGTGGGGGGTTTGTCCAGTACAAAAGGGGCTCTAGATGCCATTAAATCTTACACACTTGACCTTTAAATGATCTCAAACAGTAAAATGCTAATTTCGTTGTTAGTTTGTCAGAATGAAAACAACGCAAGCAATAGTTTCCCATTTTGTATTAGCTGTTTTAAGCCAGGGTGATGCTCACTGTGCTGTCTGCGCTTCTGCAGGTTTCTCATCTCCGCTTTCTGTCTTTCCTTTGTCCTCTTCTCTGCAGTTAGTTTTCCATGAAATAAAGCTAGTAGAATTTAGAACATGGTGTCAAGTTACCACAGTAAAGAGTGCACTGGCTGACAAAACAAATCAAAAGAAAAGTACATAAATTAAATGACTTTAGAGAAAGAAAAAAAAAACACAGCCCTCCATGTCAATCTAGACCAATTATCTAAGAGCTCTCTGTCAAAGACTAAGAGACAGGATGTGAGAGGAACAATGGCGGGGGACTGAATTTTTCTTAAAACCTCAAGATTTTCCTTCAGAGCAAACCTGATTCAATACTTAACTGAAGGTGGATCTGGTGTTGTAGTAAAATTCGTCATTCCTCTCTGTTTCTTTTTAAGTCTTTCTTTCTTTCTCCTCCTTCATTTTCACAGCAAACTCAGCTGGAGTCATAATGAATGAACTCATGTTCAAATCCTTTTTGTTACATGCTGTAACTATATGAATAACTGTACATTAAACCACCAGCCACCATCTGGGAACCTCATCTGAATTTTCAGTATGTGGCTCATGCACCTGATAGCAGCAGTAAGAACGCAATAAATCCACTATTTTTCCTTGGTTAAAAAGCACTGACTGTAAGTGGATGTGTTCAAAGCACTCACTTTTCTCCTATTTAGACTCGTTGTTTTAAAATTGCCAAAACTGCAGCATGCTGTTTGTTTAGGGAGTTTAAGAGTGTGCGACAGAGCCCTGTGGTGCGTGAGCCTATAACGCTGAATGTGTCAGAGTTGGCACCACAGTCGCCTACTTGATGCAGAAAGCTCAGGCGTGACCTCTGGGGGCGTTACTTTCAAGGCATTTTGGGAAATATAGAAAATCACTTACTGATGGAGAAGCAGTTAAACAGCATGCTAAAATAGAGCTCTCTTTTTTGGACACTGCTGTAGGAAAACGGTCCCGACTGATCACATATATAGTGAGAACTCTCTTTTATTTGTCTGTACAGTTGTTGTTGTTGTTGTTGCACCACTGATGAGTCCTGGTATAATTAAACTCTTCAGTGAGTTCAACACACAGTGACACACTGTTTGTCTGTTTAGAAAAGTTGAGTGCTCGATGCAAGCAACAGAGCAATCCTCTCATTTTCTCCTTATTAACCACTAATTGAGAGAAAGAGCGAGGGGGGGAAGAAAATGAGAGAGAAGTGATGAGGAGACGATGGAATAATAAGAGGGAGAGAGAGTATTAATGTGTATTAATCAGTGGTCCGGGTAATAGTGATCTGTATTTTTGGAGCCAATCTAATTAGCCTCTAATGAGGGATTGTGATCTGTCTATTAGTTTCTTGATGTCTCCCTCTCTCTCTCTCTCTCTCTCTCTCACACACACACACAAAAAGTGGTTGAGACGATCACGATAGAAGTAATGTAAAGATTTGAACTTGTTTGCTCCACCTACAAGCACATACAAAAAAAGAAAAAATCACACTGGTACATAAAATATAAATTCCTCACAGCAGGTTTACACATGTGTTCATGAGTTACTTACTTCCAGAGGAAACCGCTCATTGAAGAGCCAAGAAACGTTGCAGTTTTTTGTGCCAGTTGGTTTCGTTGCTGTTAGAAATGCTAACAAGCAGGGCGTTGATGCTGCCATTATCTGCAAAATGTCAACTCCTCAGGAACTAACAGGAGCACCCTTTTGTTTTTCAGCTTGATCGCCACTATTTGGTTTAAACGGGTTTACAAAGTGTTTACAGAGTGTGATATGTATTTTTAAACCCATAAAAGACTGCAAATCCTTAAAACTGGATGAAAAAGTGAAATGCATCTGAGGAGCACCAAAAAAAAAAATCTCCCTGTTGGCAAAAATGTTCTCAAGTTAAATTTAAACCGTTTATGGCAATTGATTGCCTGAAGTGTGTTGAGAGAGGTTCAAGTCCTGACAGCATGATACAGTGTGACAGAGCTGGATGTCTGTATATTTCCGTCTGTCTAGCCGGTGCAGGTTGATGGCATCAGAGTGAGTGACAGGCCACCGGTGAACAGCTCTATCGCTGTCCGCTGTCAGCCGCTTCTTGATCCAACGCGACTGCACTGACTTTGACAGGAAACAGTCAGCAAACGGATGTCTGGATTTGGCATTTGCTGCCCAGAGTATGAGCTCAATTACATCTCAACTTTTGGGGGATCATAACTGCTGACAGTAGATAGATGACAGTAGAAATGAGGGGAGAGAGAAGAGGAAAGACATGCAACAAAGGTTCCTGGTGGGACTCGAACCAGGTCAACACATTCTCACTCCGACCTTGTCACATATTGATGTTTTAGTCATGGCCTTTATACATCCACATACGACGTGCAAGGTACCCTGGGTGCATTGGTTGTTGATGTTCTGGGACACTGTCAAGTTCTGCCTGTCACATGCATTGCCTTCTTTCAAAATACACTTGGTTTTTCACAGGGATTTTAATGTTTACATACAGTCTCTTTCAAAATAAATGCGCTACGTTGGTACAGCATCGCCAATTTACTTTTTTCCCTTCAACAACAAACACACATGGTTTCATGTAGGCAACAAAAGCACGTGGTAAAGTTTAGGAAAAAAAGAACAGGGTTTGGCTTAAGAATCGTACGGGACACAAACAGTACTCTCTCGGGTGAAAGCTGATGTTTGTTGGACCCATCCACCACCCACCCCACCTGCTCCACTTGGACTTTCGCTGCCTTAACTTTCGTCCTTGTCCCGCTGCATTTCCCTCTGATGCCGCCGGGTGCCTCTAAACTATAACGGCAACGGGCCGCTTGTCATGCCAGTGTCAAAGGACGCCTTTTTTCCATTGGTTTCTGACGCCGCAAGTCACTGCCCAAGCACTGGATTATGACGACTGGGCTCACCGGGTAGGGGTAAGGTAGGTGGAGCCCATGATTTTGGACCTGGTACCAAAAAAATGTAGAAAATGTACCCACAACCAATTTATTCAAAAGAAACCCAAGGACAGTCAGAACCAATCCGAAAAGAGATGAGGATAATTATACCTGATCCAAGATACATAAACGGGGTCTGAAACACACACAGTCGGAGAACAATAGCCCGTTTGTCATATTTGTCAATTATTTGTAGAAAAAGACATTTACTTCCTTTCCTCAACTCTGCTGATAGCAAGTTTGCTTGCTTCCACTCAGGTTGTAGACATATTAAAACACACATCTACATATCCTACAACAATAAATTGAAACCCTACCAAACCCAGTTACAGTGAATATATTCGGACCCCATCCAACTCAGATCTTGGGTTGAGTTAGTCGACCTGTGAAGACCCCTTGTGTTCATTAATGTTGCAAAGAAACAGAAAAAGAACTTAAACGGCATTTAGACCTGCAGATATTTTCCCATGAGGTGGCACATAAGTAGCCCCATATCATCACAAATACCCAAGGACAGTCCTAACTTTCCCCCCTGACTTCCACTCCCTCTCTCCAATCTGTAAGTCACTATCAAAGATCATTGAGCCATGCATCTCAATGAGGGCCGGATTGATTGGAGCGAGGCGGAGGCAGGGTTCGATCTTTGCCCTCAGGTCCTGAGAAGGGAAATATGGTCACGGGGACACAGTCGCACAGCTACACAGTCCACTCTCCATCAACGAGATGATTGGACACATACATGCTGAGCCACGCCTGCACCTGATGGAACAATTGGAGTGACTAATGGAGAAGATGAGAGAGAGGAAGAACGAGAGGGAGACGGAGAGAAATTGGGAGGGTTTGTGCGCTGATTGACCTGTGGTCAGAGAGGTTATGTCCATTGATCTGTAGGGCAGAAGAAAAGGGCTTTGGCCTGAGGTGCTTCAGAATGGGTCTATTTGGGGTTTAGGATTCCTGTCCATTCCCACCAGGAGCTTTTTCATCATCTGACTCCCCAGGACTTACAGCTGCCGTGTACCACTGTCCACATAATGCACAGAGCACTACAGAGGCCAAAGGCCAATCAATGTTCTACAAGAGGTTGATACAGATCTTATTAGTCAATGAATGATCATTAGTGGTCTAACGAGGCATTGATCTGTGCAAGGGCCAAAGGTTGCGGTGGTTGTGGTGAGTGTCTTTAATACATTAAACACAATTGATTGCAGAGTAGAAGGGATATTTTTGAAGGATGCTGGAATTAGATTGGACAGTGAGAGATTTGAGGTCAAGCCAGGAGAGGGAGTGTGTCTCCATCGGCCGTTGAATGTGGTTAGGATTGAACATAAAGCCGAGCGGCACTATTGTATGTTGTGTATTACCGGTGTAGCAATTCTGCAATTAATAAAAAGCAGATATCTAGAAGTACTAAGTCAAAGGCAACTGAACTCGCTGTTTCAAAGGCTGGAGCAGCAGCCTTTGAAAGCTGAGGAAATGACTCTGCTCATAGCAGATGTGTTACTACAGGGCCTATTATGTTGCTCATTAAATACCCAACCTCTCAATAGGCCATTATTTCCCCAATAAAAAACAAACGGCGGCCTGCATACTTTCCCCTCTCCCCCCTCTGCTTCAGAGGTTAGTTCTACCTCACAGACGGCAAAAAACCCTGACTAATATCCTGCATGTGATGCTTTTAAATAGGAAGCAGGCCGCGGGATAGGGTGGGGTACAGGTGTGGCAGGAGCCAATGGCTTTTATAGCCCTCCATCTCCTCTGAAAGTGTGCCAAGGACCTGCCTACACAACCCACCACTGCAGTGTTAGCCGCCAAGCGTTAACTTTACTCCCCCCGCCAATCTCTACATGCCTACTGGTTATATAGAGTCTGTGCTTGTTATGACTTTATAGAGGGATTTCTGATGTGCTTAGAGAATTGTTTGATGATTGGGATAATGATGCCAGTTGGAGTGAGTTGTCTCAGCACTTTAACGCCAGCGAACACAGAGAAAAACAGACCCAGCCAACGCTAAGCAGTCTCCACATCCTCCACATCCTCCCCTGGATGCTTGCACGTACGTCCCCTGCCATTCAAAGCCGTCCGATCCTCCTCGCGTCAATCAGAATTAGACCACGTCCACAGGTTTGTCACCGGGGGGACGTTCGTCACCATGTCTCCCCTGCAGAACAGCCTTTTCATGCCCCAGCATAATGTCAGCGGGTGACATCCAGGCCTGATGTGATGTGGCATTCACTAAAGGTCACGTTAGGCATCTCCGCTCCGTCTGCATCAGCAGAACTGGCAGCCGTCATATGGGCGCTGGCATCGGCCATTACCCAGGCCCTCAGGGGGACTCGATGCTTTAAGGATTTGTCAGCGGGATTCTGATCTCTCTGTTGCAGTGGCGAGCGCCGAGCGTGGGACAGTCACAGTCCACATCTTGATGCAGAACAACGGAAAGTGGATTTGACCATCAATCAGACAAAGGGGGTTAAGGAGGACGGGGATATCTTGTTTTGTTTCAAACATGAACTTTACTATCTCATGATGCTCTTGATAATGGCGACGGGGCAGAGACATATCGCGGCGCTCTGATGGGTTATTTGCCCCAGAGGTGTGCTCTCTTCCGCGGGGAGATAAGAGCTTGTATTTAGGCATGTTTGGGTATGCTCATCTGTGTGATTCCTTCCTGAAATATGCTGTGTAAATGTATTTATTTTTCATGATAATCCACAACATACCACCACAAAATACAGGTAACGTTATGCCTTTTTCATTTTTGCTTCATTGGAGCAAGACTTGAGTATAGCCAAAGAAGCATCCTCCCAAGTGGGAACAGTAAGTGAAGAGAGCAAATGGCAGCTGGACAAAGGCTAGACATCCAGGAAAGGAGGTCCTGAACTGGCGAGACACAAAGACAGAAAAAGGAAACAATCAGAGACACAGAGACAGTGAATCCATTAGGAGATGAGCCAGTCAAACTCAACACAGCCCGACGAGAGAGAGCGCCAATCCATCCGAGCCAGTTGCCGTAGTGAGGGAACAGTTAACAAGCCCCACAGGCAGGTTTTACAGCCCCCTGTTGTGTGTCTGAGACCCCCCAGGCTGAAGAGGGGCTGAGGCTGACTGATACTGACAGGGTTTATGTGGGCGGGGGCGGAGGGCAGCGGGGGGATGGAGACGTGTAAAAAGGTGGTCATGAACCAACAACTGTCACTTATGAGAGCGCAGCACAAGCACCAAGTCAGGCTTCAGCAAAAGCATGTACACACACACACACACACACACACTCATCCATACATCCAAACATGCCCGCTCCCACACCATTAAATCTGATGTTTGTGTGGAGCAGAGGTGAAGGGTGGGGGGAGCGGCTGTAGTCGGAGGAGGGGGGCTTATCCAAAAAGTGGACCAATAAAACACCTGAAAATCAAATCCCATTGCTCTTATCGCGGCGCCATTCAGAGACGTTATCTGTGCAGGTAATGTGGTTATAAATTCAATTTCAGCCAAGAGATTTCATTGTTTACTGATGCCTGCATGTTCCGGGTGGCAGAGCGCAGAAAGCCCGGGAACGTTCGATGCGTGTCGGGAAAAGTCATTTAGGCTTCCGCGAGGGGATGCAAAAAAGGCGAGAGAGAGTGCGAGAGAGGGGGGTGAAACCAGGAGAGCTGTCACTCTCCCAAGGACACCTGACTCCGCTTTCTATTTTCCACCCCATGTTTTATTTAGAGCCCATTTTGTCCTATTTGGTTCCTCATTATGGGGGCTCATAGCTCAACTGATGTCAGGGGACGGCACTTGCCGACAGACATCGGTGTCTGAGCTTGTCACGTCGCTGGTCATTTGGAGTGAAGCTGGGGAAAAGTTAGTCCAGTGTTCGGATAATAGGGTCCTCAAGGAAGTTCAGTCCAGCACGCTGCACATTAAGGGGAAGCTGTCACAAATATTAATCTGTTTGAAATGTTCTGTATTTAAAAGTGTTAGATTGTGATTGCCAGCGCTGTCATTTGTTTTCCCTTGACTGTGCAGAGATGGGAAATTAGGTGCATCTTGCCTACTAGCTCTCTGCGTGTGATTGATGGCTTTCAGGAGTAAATCACCTCATCTACTAGGTAAAATCTTGATATAGTAGAGCTCCTCAGGCTCCCAGCTGGCTGCTTATGGCAGTAATCCATCAGTGGGGCCCAATGGGCCGAGTGGCCCTCCTGGGTAATGTTCCTATTGACAGCCTATGATGTCAACACACTGACAGCAGGGGGCCATAGCAGTGCGCCTGTGTGTTTATGTGTGTGTGTAACCTTATTTTACTCTCACTGCCACTGTCTGTCAATAGCACAGATAGGTCTACTGAACACACACACATAAACACACACAGTGAAGACTGTTTTCAACTACACAAATCCTACGCTAACTATGGGTTTAATGAGCGGAGGTGTCATGGTGGTCTCGTGGCAACATCCCCAGTTTGAGTCCAGCTTGTCTTAAATGCTGACTGATCACTAATAAAGGCAAAGTGTCCAAAATTATAATACAAAAATGCTCAAATGTAATGTTTTTTATTTTTCTTTTGTCCTTCATTAATGTAAAGGTATTCAGGTATGTGCAGTTAAAGGGTAAGTCCCATATTTTTCAGCCTGAACCCTATTTTTCTGTGGTTTTGTGTCTAAGTGACCAATGGGAACAACATTTTTTAAAACTAGTCCAGGATTGAACGAGAGAGTGAATCTTCGATTGGCTTTCACTTTTACTTTAGCTGGTGAAACAGTAAAAGTATTCAACAATCCTGCATTTAATACCTTTAAAATACAATTCGTTCAAAGTCGACAGACATAAAATAAAACTCACCACAACTGTCTTGGCTTGTCTTTTCAATGTTACAACAATCACCAACACTGGTTTAGCTGAAATAAACCCTTAATTCACCCAGTTAGATGTGAAAACATGCTGACTCTTTGCACACTTAAATTACTTTTTTTTTTTTTTTTTTTAAGGTAGTCTGGTGGGTTTGGATAATTGCAATCTCAGTGCTGTTTTAGGTTAAAAAGAAAAACTTACTCAATTAAAAGGACTGTCTCTGTAGTGATCCTTTTCATACCTATTTCCACTGAGCAGTACTGTACAGTTCAGTTCAGTAGGTTTTTTTTCTGTTTCCACTGTGAAACGTTGTGGATGGTACCAATGAACCGTTCTGTACCGTCTCCATTTTTGGTCCCCCCTCTGTTGGGGTACCT
>JAPZEB010000021.1:18244551-18256989 GCA_029783705.1 Chaetodon striatus | reverse complement strand
GACACCTCAGCCCCCCCTACCCCACCTTACACACACACACACGCACACACACACACACACCCCTCTGCCTATGATAAATGAGACAGCGAATGCAGGCAATGTGATTGCTGCTAAATTTCATGCTCAGTGTCCATGTTGGCCAGCGAATAATTTAATCTGTCTTCGATTTATAAATGACTCTCCAGTGTCTGCCTAACTCATGCACCCTCCCATCTCCCCTCCTGTTACCGTCCATCCGTGTGTGTGTGTGTGTGTGTGTGTGCGCAGGCTCTCAGAGGATTCCACGCTTACAACTCTGGATGCACTTAAAGCTCGGATACGGGATTTGGAGAAACAGTTGTCTAAAGGAGACAGATTTAAATGCCTCATCTGCATGGTGAGTACGAAGGCAAATTAAATCGACAGAGCAGACACACAAAATAGAGATAACAGCGCAGTAATGCAGAAAGTGTTGATATCCCTGTAGGCACCAATACGTCAGTAATATCAGCCATACGTTTTAAAAGGAAAAAAAGGTGGTGATGATAGTTTGATCTGTTGTTACAGATATGTATTTGACTGTTTTTGCTTTTTAAAAATATGTGAAAACTTTAATAATATTTGAAAATCTTCGGTAAATCAGGTTAGACTTCACACTTAAATTACCATGCAGACTCTCGGTATGATCAGTTGAGATGAAATTGTAATGATTTGTCAGTTTTGTATTATGTTAATTTAGATTTACCGTCTAAAAGCTCTGTCGCATAGCTGATATTTCCTCACCTTTTTTACTTGAGTGCTGTAATGATTAGTCAATCAGTCAAATAGTTTATACACAGACTATAAATAGGCAATATTATAATCATTCAAGTCATTTATTGATTCTAAAATATGAGCATTTGCCGCTTTTCTCTGTTTTATTTCATGGTTTTTGGGCTGTTGACCGCACAAAAGAAGCTTTTTGAAAATCCGGTTGTATCGCTGGTCTCTGGAGTTTCTTTGCGTTTTATGGAGCAAATGATTAATTGATTATTGGAAAACAAGGATGAATCTTAAATGAAAATAATTATCAGTTTTATACAACTTAATTGAGGTAGTAGTTGTTGAATTATGAGCTCTGTAACGTCATATAAACTTCATGCAATTAAGGCAGAGTTTAACAGTTCATTGTGAGCATTAAGCTGCTGTGTTCAGGTCAAACTTTGATCAGATTGCTGTACTTTCAAATAACGCCATACTTTGTTTAGAAGGAGGAAAATCTATGCAGTTTTAACGTGATAGACTAAATTGGATTTGAACTTATGGAAAAGGGCAGAGATTTTGTTTTGCATATTTGGGTGAACACATGAAACTGGAGGGTTGGGGTCCTCCCTCAGGAAATTTTGAGAGTAAAGCATGAATTTTCTGCATCAGTTTATGTTGGAAATGTCTCTAAGTGCATCAAAAAATACTACTTTAATACACATGTTCTTAATGTTGAGGGTGACGTTTCTCTTGTGTCCCCTTCCCCAAAATCTACATCTATGCTTATGGAGATCTATAAAACAATATATATTTTAACATGTAATAAAACTCAGACTGCATAGTTTCATAGTAAAAAAAAAAAAAAAATCACTAAACACCCCAGCTGGACTGTTCCTGTTGCTGAGAGGAGCTTCAATAAAAGTTAATGTAACATGGAGCGTCTTTTAATGCTCTTATAGTTTCACATGGACATCTAGTGGCAGCTTTATGTACTACATGTTAGGAATCATCACCTGCGTTCTGTCTCTGCAGGACACGTACACAACCCCTCTCACCTCTATCCAGTGCTGGCATGTTCACTGTGAGGAGTGTTGGCTTCGAACGCTGGTAAAAAAAAACAAACATCAGATTTATATTTATTTACGTGAAAATTCTGTAAAATTATCAGATTATAACAGTGAATTTTTCTCTTATTTTTTTGTCTCTGTCTTTTCTGCAGGGAGCAAAGAAGCTGTGTCCTCAGTGCAACACCATCACCTCGCCTGGAGACCTGAGGCGGGTCTACCTGTGACGCAGCCACTCACAAAACAAGGAGAGGGGCTTCTGTTTTAACCAATCAGGGGTGGACTTGTGGGCAGCTGGCCTGTCATAGACTCCCACCCTCCTCCTCCTCCTCCTCCTCCTCCTCCTCCTCCTCCTCACACCCTCCTGATCCTACCTGTTTGTCAGCGTATCCTCTAACCTCTGACAATTTGCAGAACAGCAAGTGTGACCTTTGACCTTCCTTCACAGCCCTGTACAATATCCATGTTCCTGCTGCAAAATCGACCAGATCAGAAGAAGCATCTAAAACCAACGGCGAGCTCAGGCACTGAAATACTAAGAGAAAAAAATGCTTTGGGACAATATTTATCAATTTTGTAATTTTCTTTGTTCTGTTTTACGAGAAGAAAAAAAATAGTCAAATCACACGCAAAGCACATGTACATAGTTTTGTGTATGTTTGGATTGGTGTGTGTGTGTGTGTGTATATGATGTTGACTAGCAGAACAACCCGACTGTATCTACTGTACAGAGTTTGTCTTTGCTTAGATCATTTATTATTTGTTTAGCTCCTGTAGGTTGGAAACATTTAATCTCATCACAGTCAGGCTCATTTTGTCTTTGTCATTGACGTGTTTCTTTGTATAGAGTCATTGGATTTAATTTCATCAATGTTACTACAATAAAACGTGTGTCTAAAAAGTTACACAGTGAATTTATCTGTGGGATGTAATGTGAGTATTCACCTGTTGAATGTGTGGATTTAGGGGTGGACGCATGCCGTGCTGTTTAGGCCTGGCGGCAGCCCTGTTATGATGACTCTTATGTGGCGAACTTGCCCTTTAAGAAGTGGGTCGGTGCAGGATTAGTCCCGCAGAGCCCATGACAGCTCATGTAGAGTCGAGGGATGCTAAACCCTGCTATTCTGAGCTTTTACTGCGTGAGGGACAGTGGACACTATACTGACACTAAAAGGTTCAATCACAGAGAAGGAAAACACCACAAAAACCCTAATTCATTACAGCTAATAGCAGAGTGACACAATTTAAATCCATCTACAGTCAGCTGCTTTAAAGTCTATGGTTGAATTTGTCAGAACAAAGGAATACTTCACAAATGTATTTCAGAAACCAGACCTACATTGATGTAGGTCTTGTCTAGGAGTTTTTCTACATAGTCAAATTTTTTGCCAGTTTTCAAAATGTAACTCCACTGTAGCAGGAGAAATGACGAAGCAGAGCATATGCTTCCCTCATTCCCATCAATTTAAACCCCAGCATGCTCTCTTGGAGCTGCTTAAAGGAATACTTCACCCACAAAATGATCATTTGTATATCAGTTACTCACCCCATGTTACGCCGAATTGGTGAAGAAACCTTTGTTTTCCAAAACCAGAATCCAAAACCAGAGAAAATCCCTGATGAACTGCAGTGAAACAATTCGCAATTAAAAACTGTAAAACTATACCAAAACATCCATTTACAAACTCACACACAACTCATGTAGTATAATCCATGTCTCATTTATCCAGTCGGATGCTCAGTGCTTCCCAAATGTATATTTTTATATTTATTTTATTCTTATTTATTGGTGATGTGATGATGTCACTTGTTGTTCCTTTTAACTTGCACTGTGTACAGCTGTAGCTTTTAAATTTCATTGTACTGGTAAAGTGACTCTTATTGTATTCTATTCTATTCATAGAGCATACATGTAGCACGCCTGGGCCAGCGTGTTTGTTTGAACTCTACAATGCGCTTGCCCAGGTGTGCTACATGTATGCCAAAGTGTTTATTGTTTGAGCAAAACTGCATGTGTTTGGGAAGGATTTAGTGTATGACAGGATAAATGAGACCTGGATTATACGGCACAAATTGTGTGTGCAGTTGGTAAAGGGGTGTTTTGATGTAGTTTTGCTGTTGTTTAACGCGTTCCCTTTTACTTACATTCATCAGGAATTTTCTTCACTTTTAAATTCTTTGTTTACAGTTGAGGCATGTGAGAAAAACAAAGTTTTCTTTTTGATATAGTTGATACACAAATGGTCATTTTGTGGGTGAAATATTCCTTTAATAGACTGTGGTTGTGCTGGGCACTTACAGGTATGATTATGCTTAACTTTCTGAGTGTGAACAGGACATTCAGAAAATTATCCTGGATAAATGACGGTAAAAAATGCTTCTTCCAGACTAACTCTGTGGGGAGAGCGTTGTTTTGATTTTTACAATCATACTGGTAATAATTACAGCGTATTTACCTCCTTAACTTCAACCTGGCTTTTCCCTTCAAAGCCACAATCTCTTATCTGGTGCTTCAGCAACTCTCCAGATACACAACAGAAACAAATTCACATATTTACATAAAGCCTCTGCTGCAGTGATCATTTGTTTATGAAACCTTCCACCTTACCCACATACTGTAGTGTTGGTGTGACCTGTATGGACAGTGTGGATAAAAACAAGCCAGCATGCACACATGTGATTGGTCGGTGAGCTGACGGGAGGTGGTGTTAATTCAGACTGACAGTGAGCTGCTTCAGTGAATCAAACTCACACACACAAACTGATTGTAGTCCATTAAGAAGCCTGGCTGGAGAATCATCTGCTGCAGAACATTTCCACGAAACAAGCGGTGTGAGGAAAGGTAAGGTGAAACTTTTGAACTACACAATAAAGAGGCAGTTGGTTACTAATGTGATTAAGCTTGAGTTCAGGTGTAAACATCAATTAAATGGTAGTTGTTTGCTGCTTAGACATTTTAAATGCTCTGAATTTGTGTAGAGACATTGTCACAAAGTGTTGCCCTGTAATAAGGGCAACACTTTTCAAAGGATAAAATAGTTGTTTGACTCCTTTAGGTGATTACAAATGGTTTGTAATCTGTTAAAAGCTGTTTTTATGAGAGCTAGAAGTTTAACGGGCTTTAGATAAAAAGGGGAAAGATGAATGGGTTGGGATTTTGTTTATTTCTTTTGATCTAAAACTGAGGGTGTCACCAGTACATAATCCCAAAAATGTTGAAGGACGAGGTTGGATTGACTGTACTGACTGTATTATTAAGTAACTGTATTAATGGGAAGTCTAAATGAATTGATTCAGCAGCGTCCCTGAAATATCAGCCTCTCTCAGCGCAGCAGGTAAATGGGTCACCTGTCCTGCACCCTTTGTGCCGCCTGGCCCAGATCCAATTAATCCTGCTGACTGACCTGCCATGACTTCATTAACAGGCACTCTTAACATTAACCTCGGGGCCCGCGGCTGTCTAACGAGTCAGCAATTAGGACGTGGACGTGTTGAAATATTTCAATTAAGGAAATAGGAATTTCCTAAGTGTGGATTAATTATGAGTGGAGATTAAAGCCACAATAACGTCGGAGCAAAGGTCTGCTTTTAACCTTCAGTGTGCGTGTTCTTTCAGGGAGCATAGTGGTGGAGAGAGGCTAGGATCAGAGGATTATCCTTACTGTACCTTCAGCCAGTTGACAGGAGAGTTAGTGAGCTTTAGCAGCGCTGCAGTAGTAATGTTCAGGTGGAGGAGGAGTTTAAAATACTTGATTACTAGGTCAACTATTTTATGTAAAATGTCCTGTATCCCACACCTGAAAAATAATATTTGAATCTGCTTTTTGCTCAAACTTGAGCTCCTCCTGTGCTCGTCTTTCCCCTCTGCCCCAGAGCGATGTCAGGACCCAGGCCCCTGGTGCTGAGCGGCCCCTCCGGAGCAGGGAAGAGCACTCTAATGAAGAGGCTGATGAAGGAACACGAGGGCGTCTTTGGATTCAGTGTGTCACGTACGTTAGTGTGCCAACTGGTTGCTGGCTTCCGCTGTGATATCCTGTCTGAGGAGGAAGTGGGACAGGAGTCACACTGTCTCGACTTGATGGTCTAATTCTGCAGCAGCCAATAGATTCTGTGTATCAGTAAATCTTTTAATGCTGGGACTGAAGCTTTCGCAGCAATCTCACTTTAAATACATTATCACTGATGATCCATTACCTTTGTTTCTGGGTGGGTTTTTAATGATGAAATCCTCTCATCACAGACACAACGAGAAACCCTCGACCAGGAGAGGAAGATGGAAAAGGTACAGTAGTTCTGGCTCAAAACAGACGTGTTTGTGAAACTTTATGCACAAGTGTTACAAGTGGGTGGTTGATGTCTGTAGCACCTTCACACTGTAGTGATGTGATTCACCGTACAGGAGCCCTGGCCTTGGATTTGAATCTTGTAGAACTGTGCAGGCCGGCCATAAGGACAGGGAGACAAAAAAATTACCCCTCATCCACTCCATCTTCGCCACCCTTACCAACACGGGCAGTACGCAGAAACACTCAAATGCACCATATTGAAAAACTGCAATGCCATTTTTTCCCTCGCCAAAATGTAGCCTAACTTTGGAGCGTTATTTACCCCCTTTCCTGACAAGATAGCATGACATGGCTGGTACCCATGTATGCCTTAGGTTGTCCAGTTTCATATGATACCAGTATCTTCACTCTAGCTTTACAGCTGAGCCCGACAGGGTTTTTTTGTCTGCATAGCTCCTCACCTTTGCCACATTCAGCTTCACCTGCCATACCTGGTGCTTTATCACACTTCTTTTGACCATTGCCTTTCCACTCCTTTCATTTTCTTGCTCCCTTTGTACCTTGGTTTGTCGTTTTTTGAGCCCCTGATTTACAGTGATGCATTTTCACTAGTCAGGCTGCAGTTCACTGTACATCTTTACCTTAGTGGCAGAGGTCTGTTCTGCACACTTGACCCCCACTATTACTGTGGAAATTATAAATATAAATAACTCCTATTGTCAGTGATATAAAGTCAGTCATAGACCTTTGGGCCAGAGTCATCTCTACCCTTTGACCCCTCCCCTGATGGCGGAGCTGGAGCTGTTCTAAAAGTGTATTTTACACCTCTTTGTTTTTGTTTCTGTACCATGTTTCCCCACCTCCCCCGCTTGCCCGATCTAAAATACCACCCACAGCACTTCTTACTCCCAAAGTAAACTGCACGATTAGTTTTGTCCCCCCTGTTTAGTTTCCTTGATAGAAAGGGATAAACCTCTTTCTGTGCCTTCTTTGCTTTCTCCATAGGCCTGAACAAGCTCCCCATGCTTCTGGGGGCTACTTTACTGCCCGTAGCAGCCGTCTTATCCTCTGAAGACTTAGAAAAGTCAGCCTCATTTTCGTGTCCAAACGAATCAGAAACCACAGATAAAGGTGACCTCGGTGTGATTCCTGATCACAGTTTTTTTAAGGCAGAGGGGTTACTTTCATCATTCTGGCACGCTGTCATTTGATTTGTGACAAACACAAAAAGAGAAAAAGAAAAAACGTTTCATGATCTAAGGAATCAGGATCAGACAGTTTACACTTTGGAGTAAAAAGCTTTTGAAAATAGCCCCCTGTGACGCCTCAGTAGTGATTCCCATCTCCAGTCCCGTGAGGTTATGTGTCCCATTTCCCTCTGTGGCTGATGGAGCACTGATGATTTGCAGCCATACATTAGCATCACAGGAGGAAGATTCATTACGTGAATTTATTTGGGGATATACAGGATCCATCTGAGCGCTTCAAACACTGCTGACACGTCCCTTTAATGTGCTAAAACTCCTGAAAAAGACTTATTTTGTAAGATGCTGTTGATGTAGTTATCGGTACTGGCATAAATGGACAATTGATCTTTTTTTATAATTCTAGTCTAGACCACGTCAGTGCTCACTTTGTGCCCAACTGAGGTTTTGATCTTGCATAGAAATATTTCATGTACTTTTTTTTCTCCTGAGTGCAGTTTAAAAGTAATTTCTGCCTTGTTTTCAGGCTTATTATCCATCTGTTTACAGCGCTGCCACTTCCTCTTCTGTGCATCGTTTGACTTTAGATTGTTACTTCACTCAGAGCAGACGCCTTCATGTTCTCATGCTAATGACTGTGTGCTATCGCAGTGTCCATCAGTGTTAGAAGTAGTGACGTGTTTATTTCTAAAACTCTACTGTTTTAGATCCACAGAGGTTTTGATGTTGTGAAGATTTAGGCATATGGGTCCGGTATGGACAATGTAATGTGCTCTACATTCTTTATACTAATAGAAATGTAACATTTGTCATCGTTGCAAGCTTTTGACTTGCATAACGACAGCATACTACACACACACAGTCTCAAAGTTAGCTAAGAGACACACTATTAAGAATACAAAAAAACAGTTGAGCCTTTGTGCCTGGATTTTCTTTAGTTTCGCCTGTGATACTGTGAAGTTTACTGTTCATTGTGATGAAACTGAACTCATCCCCCCACTTAAAACTGTAGCAAGCGTTCATTCAGTCACTTCTTTCCATAGTTTTCATGGCAAATCTGGATTAATTATTAATGTTGCATCTTACAGACTACCACTTCACGACGAAAGAGACCATGCAGGAGGCAATCGACAACGGAGAGTTCATCGAAAACGCTGTGTTTTCAGGCAACTTGTATGGAACAAGGTAAATAGTTTTAACCTCATAATCAGACATAAAAAATGTCTGATTTAGATGCATAATAGCTGACATCTTTACTTTTTCTACACATATTAACTGTAAAGGTGTCCTAGTTTCAGTATTATTTAAGGGGAAATGTCTTAGCAAGCTGCTCACCTGTAAAAAAAAAAAAAAAAAGCAGCTTCATCTGTATGGCTTTATTGTTTTCTGTGATCTAAATGCAGCTTCATCTGTTTGGTGTCAGTGTTTTCTGTGATCTAAATGCAGCTTCAGAAGCTTTTCCACCCACAGGATGAAAGTCTGAGAGAAAATCTGAGTGTATATGAGTGAAAAAACAATTAAGTATCAGTGTAAGTGATAGTGGTTAAACTTAATTCAATAGAAACTAAGACTCCTGTCTTATATAAGAGGCCCTCAGGCTCGGCCGCAGGGATCAAGAGGATATATAATAGCCTGGTGGCAGATGGTGGAGCTTTAACCCCCCTCAGGTCAAGAAGAGCAACGCTGCGGCTCAGCACCTCGTGTGTCACGTTTAATCTCTTCCTCTTATTCTGAAGATAACACACACTCGCCACAGTGCGAGTCCGAGCAGCTTGGATCAATGCAGCGATCCTCTTACCCTAGTCACGTCGTGTGAGAAGCACAAAATTACATGATTGCACTCTCAGTAGCTGGCGGGACATTGCCCGGCCCGCTCATGTTTAGATGTATAGTCCCTGTTGTATAAAATGTCTCCTGTTTTATTTGACTTAATGATGTAACAATGCTTTAATTCTCCAGTAAAGCTGCTATAGAAGACGTGCTGGCCAAGAACCTAATCTGCATCCTAGATGTGGACATCCAGGGGGTGAAGAGGATTAAAGAGACTGACCTAAACCCCATCTACGTCTCCATCCAGCCTCCCTCCATGGAGATCCTGGTAGATGTCCAACTTGATATTTTGCATTAATGTAATATATTGCCTGTGAAAAGTAGGCTGTCAAATTGTGACAAATTGACAAACGTGCTAATTTTGTTTATTTTTATTTTTTTTATTCTATTTTATATATTTTTTTCATTTTATTTTATTTTGTTTAAAATGTATTTATTTATTTTGTCAACATTTTTAAGCATTGATCACCTTATTTATTTATTTTTTTTCCGTGTTGGGGGGCAAATTGGTCTGAAATATTAAAATATATAGAACATTTCTGTAGACTGCAGAGATGACAGCTGTTTTGTTCCCTCACGGAGCAGCTCTGTGGTCAAGATTAACGTGTCATTTCATCTCGTCTTCCTCAGGAAAAACGTCTGAGGGACAGACAGACAGAAACAGAGGAGAGTTTACAGAAACGCCTGGAGGCAGCACGCATCGATATGGAGCTCAGTAGGTTTCTCCGAAGTTCTACTTGACATGATGCTGAAATAACGACAACTATTGCAGCTGATGTTATTCTCTTCTTTTAGGTAAAGAGCCCGGAGTGTTTGACGTTGTTATCATCAATGATGACTTAGAGAGGGCTTACGAGGAGCTGAAAGACGTCCTAAATGACGTGAGTAAAACCATTAAATAGCCTTATTCGTATTTCTTGTAACACATCTGTTGCTAGCACTATCTGCAGATGTTGCATAGGCCCTTTTATCTTCATGACGTTCTAGACAAGACCATTAAATGAGTTTCTAATCTCTCTTTAAACAGGAAATCCAAAAAATCCAGGAGGCCAAATCATAAGAAGCAAACAGTCTTTCTGCTGCACACACTGCAAACACAACTCAAACTTTCATCTGGAGAGAAGTTTTTCTTTTACCCTCTGCGCTAAATGGTCGGAGGTTTGCTATAAGGACAGTTTCATGCTCACTGATGCTCAGAAGGAAAAGAGGGACTCTGAACTGAAGGCTGTTTGTTCTTGACGGAGAGAGAGAGACCGGGGGGGGGGGGTTGTGTTAGATTTAGTAAAATAAGCGGTTGATATCTAGGTGTGAACATCTAACCCATACATCTCTGACAGCTGGCTCAGCTGCCCTGTAAAAGAAAAACAACAGGTACAACTGCCAAATTCAGTGCTACGTTTGGTCTCTGTGAGCCAAAGTTTGGCACTGGCCGACCCACGAGTGTGAAGTACACATCAGTCAGTACAGTCAGTACCTCAGAGCAAAAATAACTTAGCTACACTTTCATTTATTTGTTTTGTTGAATTCTAAAACAGTAGGAATAAATTCACTCATAGTTAAGTGTATGACTATTATAACTAGTGTTACGTTATTGGAGCAATTACACGCTGCTTATTATTTATTACGAAGGAAGTTTGTGCATCTGAGATAAAATCACTGCATATATTATATTTAAAACATCTGCATGTATGCTTGTGTGTTTGTGTACAAATGAGACTGAATAAAGAATGTGAGGATTATGACTTTTGTGCCATTTAATTAATCTTTCATCCATCAACTCATTCAGATAGGTGGCTATCCCAGTATTTAAGTATTATGAAGCATTCAGTAAAACATATAAATCTAACTGATTTTCCATTTGTACATTACAACTTTGAGGCAACATGTGTACATTTTTAAATAAAATATATCACTCAGGAAAATATCTGCTGTCTGTATGAAGAAGAGTAACACAAAACACTTGTTTTTTTTTACCTGTAAGGCCAAACACATGCACCTGTCTGATACTGAGGAGCAAAACAGAAGTTTCTTATGTCACAAAATCAAAATTTTACAACTCACACACTCTTAGACTAAACCTTAAAAATGCAGCACACTCACATATACAGGCTAACGGATAAATACACTTTGAAACACTTTGAAAACTCATTAAGACGCATCACATTTTTAAAGTCAAAGGAACCTAAGGTGATTTTAGAAACCTGGCCTGGCTTCAGCGAGCCAGGGAAAAGCCAGAGCGTAAATAAAATGTGCTGATTGAAGATCTTGTAGGAAAAGCTAGCGGTGAAAGAAACCCTCACAGTGTTGCCTTACTGGAAGAAGGGACCCTGAAGCTTGGTGCAGACCTGGTCTCGTTTCTCCTCCTTCTGCTTGAGGTAATCTTTGAGCTTGTCTGTAGAGAAACACACTTTGGAGTGGCGGCCTTTGTGTGGGGCACGATGGGCACGCAGCCATGGGTTCTGGAGACACTCGGCCGCAGTGGGTCTTCCCCTGTGGAGTGTTTATCATATTAGATTATACACAAAGTCACTCATACAATATTTCACACGACTAGTCTGTGTGTGAGACAGTGTGAATGTTACTCAGTAGCAGGTGGCACCTTGTATAGTAGCCTCAGCCACCAGCGTGTGAATGGGTGAATGAGACGTGGTGTAAAGGCGCTTTGAGTTGTTTGAGGACTAGAAAGGCGCTATACAAGTGCAGTCCATTTACTATTTACTTTTTAAGAGAGACACTCACCAGGATTTGTTATTGAGGCTGCTCTTCATGAAGTTCAAGGCTCCCTCTGACAGACCAGGGTAACAGCGTCCAAACTGGATCTTCCCTTTCCTGATGTTTTTGTCCTGCTCCCAGCTGTGCTCTGCATGGAAGGGGCTGTCGGCACTCAACCTAGAGAAGAAATACAAAAGCAGTTACATGTAACCCAGGTCACAAAATGACCAGATTATTATTTTTATTTTTATTTTTTTTACAAGGGATTTAAAAGATGAAAACTGTGAAAACCTTTTTGATGTGTTTAAAATCATTTATTGTAAATATGTTGAATTATTAAATGTTCAATGTAATATTATTTGTGACACATTTAATCAGTACCATAGCGAATTTCTTCCAAATCTAGCGCGACTTTACCAGCCAATGGCAGCAGACCTGCGGCACTTCAAACAGGAAGTGGTACACAGGCAGACGCACAGAGAGACGCTGACAGGAAACGCATCTGAACAGACTTCTCCAAACTTTAACGAAAACAACTCTTAACCATCTTTAAACTTATTTTGGTGAATTAAACTCTTACTTTAACTTATTGAACTTCGACTACAGACCGCTGGAAAC
>JAPZEB010000021.1:18230494-18242418 GCA_029783705.1 Chaetodon striatus | reverse complement strand
TTTGGTGGAGCATCTACAGATTTATTTCCATACACAGTATGTAATGATCCATTTAAGTTAAGCACGACACCAAATGAATAAATCCCCGTTTTTGTTTTTGCCGCCATCTTGACTGCAAAGGAACTGGAGGGACAACTGAGTGAGATTTAACTGGTCTTTACTGGAGATTGTGTCTGAGGTTTGTCTCCAAAGGGCTTGTGTCCTCTGGTTGCACCTTGATAATATAACCTGCAAATTGTCTCCCCTTCATCCCACTACTGTCATGCAGACACACTGGACACACAGGCTGCCCTGCACTTCCTGTTCCCCACCAAAATGCTCCCAGACACACCTGGAAGACACCTGCACTCTACTTAAGCACTTTTCTAGTTTAGTTTTTTCTCCTCTTGTCTGCTTAGAGTAACTACAGCATCTTATTTTGGAATTACATAGTCAACCATTCTTGGATCTGGATTTTCTCCTGGGACGAAACAAGGAGCTGAAAAGGAGTAATATGGAGGCTGTCCACTGTAAGAGACAACTTAACCTTGTTCCTCAGTGTACGAATTCATAGACAAACGATATGTTCGCTGGCTCGTGTTTCTGAAGCCTTCATTTACCTCATTGCCAAACTGTGGAGCAGCTCCTTCCCAGGACAGAGCTCCTCCACCAACACAAGGTAGCGGGAGGTGAAATAGGCCATGTGCAGCTGCACCAGGTGAGTGTGATGAAGCCTCTTCAGCAGCTGGTATTCCCTCAGCACCAACTGTCTCTGCTCTGCCTGGTAAGGGGTGATCTTGGCAGCAAACACCTGGCTGGTCTCAACATCCCTGCACAGGGTAATTACGCTGAAGCGACCCCTGAGAGAGAAAAATACAAAAGAGGTACAGAGAAAAGCTGTGAAAGAGAAAGTAGGAGTATGATTAGACTATCCTTTTACTAATGCACCCTGAAAGTGGTTCCAGTCCCCTGTGACACTGAATAAGCAGGTAAATATTGGATGAAAGTCTACATGCCACTGAGGTGTTTTTCTTCCCTAAAGACTCTAATCTTAACCCTAACAATTTAAGTCTGTTGGAAAGTACTTGATTTTCTTTTTTTTACATAAGAGGAGAAAATAATTAAATATTTAATCTACTGAATAAAATTCATTTTTAAAAATAAATTTTATTCAATAAAAATTTTAATTAAATATCAGCACAAAATGTATGGTTGAATTCAGAAATATCAGAATCTGACAAACTTGGAAAAACCTGAATAGTCACACCTACATTTCAAAATAAAACCTAAACCAAGATCATGTACAAACAAAAGCAAATACTACAGTAAATTAAAAACAGTTACATAAAGATACGTTACAGATATTTTTGATAAAAATAAAAATCCAACCTGTTGATCTCAGACAGGAAACTGAAGTTCTTGTGAGCTGTCTGTTGTTCTGACCCAGTGACCTTTGACCCCAGTGACTCAGTCTGGATGAGAGGAATGTGAATCTCTGTACAACACAGTAAATACAGGTGAAACACTGTAACTAGTAGCTGTTTGTACATTTCACAGTTGATCATTGCTGTAAATCTGTATATTAAAAACACCAAACCAGTGAGACAGATCCCTGCTACATGTGCAAACTATGGGCTCAGATAAAAACAGCAAACATGCAGCATCGAGTCTGAGAGTCTTTCTCTCACCTTCAGGATGAGTAGCAATAGCAACAGGTGCTGAAGCATCACTGAAAGGTCCTGCTCCTGTCTTGGTGATGCAGCCAATCCTGAACACGTAAGAAGCTCCTCTGGGTAAGTCCTTCACCACATAGCTGCTGTCAGTCACCTCCTCTGACAGGACCGTCCACTCCCCACCTGAGGAGGCACAGGACACATGAGTTTAACTGTGAACTTCTGCACATTATAATGCTGTTACAGTAGATTGAAGCAGCAGTCATATTTCAATATCAACAAATCAAAATCAAATTTGACCAACATAAACAACTAATTTGGTTCCTTGTCAACACAAAGCACCGATTTAATTTCCGTGCTGCTGTATCACCTCTGTGAACTCACCATCTGTACAGTACTGCACACAGTAGGTGACAGGGTCACTGGACTGGACTGGCTTCCAAACCAGTAGGACTCCACCTCCGTCTAACTGGAATACTTCAGCCTTGTTGGGACGAACTAGCAGATCTGGAAATCGTGGAGCAGAACAAACATACATAGCCAGGCTTTTAGCAAAATGACGATAGCAAGTTTTCAGGTTATTTTAGACTGGAAAAACATAATCTACAGAATGCAGATCAGTGACACTCAAATTATAGCCTATAGGCATAATGTGGCCTGTTACAAGGTGCTGGGTGGCAGGCTGACTGTTTTCTAATTCTGATTCAAACTGGGAAGTGTTGTTTTTTTTTTTTTTTTGTACTTTGAATGGAAACGAGGTGCCAAAATGCATAAAAAGCTTCAAAATAGAGCACGTTTATCGAAAAAAGAAGAAGAAAAATGACCATGGAGGATCCCCCAGACTACTGGCAGAGGTCCAGGCTGATTATGTATATATTAATTATTAATGTTTGTTCATTAACTGGCCCCTGGCCTCCTTTCATTTTGCAAAAATGGCCCCAGGACAAAGCAAGTTGAGTATCCCTGATGTAGCTCATTCATTACCTTTTGACTTTCTGAATGCAGGTATTTTAAGAGAAGGCAACAGTTTGGACGTCCTCTTTTTTGGGCTCTCAAGACCACTGCTGCGATGCCTTTCAGGTGGGATGGGAGACGATCCCTTTACTATTGGCCCTGTTATAAAAGACAAAGCACACCAAAAGGAAAATGACACTCAAATGTAAAGAAATAATGTCCTCATCTCAATATCTATATAAGGTATCATTGGATTTTTCTTGGTATGAACGCTGCTGGACATAAATTCTGTTTATCAATAATAAAAATTAGAATAATTTGCTCTAGCTCACCTCCTTTACTCACGTCCTCCTTACTAAAAGACCTGGAGAACAGTTTGGTCAGGCTGGAGGCCGAAGCTCTCATTTTCTTCCTCAGAGACATGGTGGGAGTATCTGGCTTCATGATCTCTCCAAGTGTGGGTCCTAACTCTGCGTCGTCCAGCTGAGAGTACGAGTGGCCAGTCCAGGACTGCCTGCGGAAGATCCTCAGCAGTCCCAGCTTGGGTGACCTTCCTGTGGGTGGCCGAGCTTCGAGGGCTGGAGCGGATGCGTGCCTCTGGAGGCCACCGCCCCCCTTCTTGTCTCTGGCTCTGGGAGGCCTCTCTGGAGCTTGTAGAGAGGAGAGGCTGGGACTGGGGCTCGCTGTTAGTGGGGTCCCCAGCTGACCTCTGCTGTTTGTGGACAGGTTGGGGTTGGAGCGGGTGCGGTTACGTGGCGGTGCTTGGGGAAATGAGCTTCTAGGTTTAACTTCTTGGAATGAGCATGGGGATGGTGAGATCAGAGGCTCCCCATGATCATCATACCCTTCACTCTCTCCTGATCTGTATATCACTCTGAGATGACCGTGACTCAGCTCCTCGTAGGAGCCAGGTCTACTTGAAGACTCAGAGCCACCGTGCTACAAAGTAGACGACTCAGCCAGAGACCCCTGGGAGCCAGCGAAGGTGTCACCTGCTGCCTGCTCCTGATCCAGCCTGGGGCTCATCCTGTCTCCAGCAGATGATCCACTGGGCATGTGACTCCCTTGTGTTGGAGAAACGGAGCCTCCTCTTCTTGCAGGTCGCCGAGGGCTCGGGATGGCCAACAGGTTTCTTCCAGCCACTTCATCGTCTGTGAAATCTTCCTTCAGACTTTGAGAGCCTTCTTCTTCCCCTGACTTTGTGCGCTTGGGTGAGCTGGGATATCGTCGAGAATACTCATCAAGAGACCTGCTCCTCCTGTGAGGGGGGACGTTGGTGTGGGCGAGGCTAACACCACTGTCAAAGGAGCAGGACTTTTGCATTGCAGGCTGGACAGATCCTCGTCTCTGGCCACGATTTGTCTCCGTCTCATCCTCCACATATTCAATAAGGGGCTCGTTGAGACGTCCTGAAAAGCTTCTCCGGAGTGGTTTGCGGCCTCTCTCCTGCTTCTTTGCCTGGAATTTATCCCGTAACGTCATGTGTCTGGCAGACATGGGTGAAAGCTGATGGGAGGTGCTGTAGAAAGTGCTTCGGATGACGCTGCCACGAGGAATACGACCTCCGTCACTCCCTGACCCCTCGTCCCCATCAGATAGGTAGAGAGACTGACTACTGTCTTTGCTGAACCTACGCTCCCTCTGAGGAGTCTGTTGGGACGAAACATCTGATGACGCAACCGACTGCCTGCTCACACTCCGCTCTAGTACACTCCTTCTTCCTAGCATCTCGCCATCCTCTTCCTCTCCTAATGTCACCTCATCTTCCTCCTCTGCTTCCAATCGGAGTTTGGCGAAAGAGTCGGGGATCTGCGCTCTCTCCATTAAAGGATCGTAGTCCTCCTCTGTCTCCTCCTCTTCCTCCTCAGTTGGGCTGTAGTGCTGGAAACAGTCCCAAGAATCAGCTTCATCATACTCAGATGAGGAGCCGCTGCTCGGAGAGCTGCTGCTGTGTTCCTGAGGCTCACGGGGCACCGTCACTGCGGTCTCTCTGAGAGGAGCGTCCAGCAGATCAGGGATATGCCTCAATGTGAGGACTGACCCAATACAGGTCAAAGAGCGCTGGGAAGAGATGGGAAACATACTGGTGAAGACGCATTTTGATAATGTTTTCTTTTAAGGACATTTTATGATCTAGTGTGAATTAAACTTGTGTAATCACATTAAACTTCAAGACTGTCAGCGTTACAGGAAACCAAATGACGCTTCCTTTTTTCTTCAAAGGCTGTGGTTTCAGTTAGGACAAGTAACTCACCTGCCATTTCCTTTTTGAGATGAAGATTTTCAAAGTCTTTGTGTTGATTTCATCAGTATCTTCTCCTGCATGTTCGTCCTGTGAACATGGTGACAAAGATTTGTGTGTTTAGTTGTGTTCCTGAGTTACAGTAGTGTTTGATTAAAACACTTATGGTGCTGTATCTCCTCTCACCTGGAGCCATTCGTGGCTCAAGCACTCAAAGGCAGAGGGTCGTTTCCTAGAGAAGTAGAGGTCAGACATGTGTTATGTTTCATTATGAAACCAACACGCTGTTCTCACAAATTTTTTGTATGTTTCCTTCAAAAGGCTGCGATCACATGACCAATGCACTGATGGCAGTAAACAAAGAAGTAGTCCTGGTGCTTATAAGGAGGCAGGTTTGAGTGGTGGATGGGTCACAAAAAACTAGACTGTAGCCCTGAACATTTCCCTGGAGTCACCTGTTCGTATCTGTGTGAACTCTGATTTAACTTTGAGTCACTTTAAGGTACTTCCTCATCATGTTTCTTTTCCTAAACCTAACCTCAGTAACTCTTATTGCCTACACCTAACCTCTGTAACTTAACATTAATTACATAACTGTACGTTAAGAACGTGAAGTCATTTGTGGGGTGCAAATAGGATATCATACAAACTGGATCTCAATTCTGATCAGTGGGGGTTCACAATTAGCTAAATGCAGCTTAAACAGGAATACATACAACATTTGGTTTGGGATATGTTTGATTTGTTGAATCAGAAATGGTATAGATATTACTGTGGCAAAGAAGCTTCTTTACACTCATTGTCTCAGTAAATGGGGCTTTGTTTCATCTGCACAAAGTAACTGTAAAAATAACTTTGAGAGACTGGACTGATGTGGCAGTGTGAGCAATAATAAAACAGGTTTCCTACTCTGGATCTGGCTGAAGGAGCATGTGGAGAAAGTTCTGAGCCTCAGGGCTCCTGCGCGTCACATCAGGGGCATCCCAGTTCAGGGTCCCCTCCTCCACCCGCAGCAGTGTAGCACGGTCCGTCTCACCCACAAAAGGGCATCGGCACACGAGACTGTCAGAACACAGATAAACCATGATGTAAATAATCAGAAACTCAGGTGATATTCTCAGCCTTTTGATAAATGGTGTACTGAGGAGTTTGAGAATAATATCAAAGTGCAGTGATACATACCATAAATAGGCTATAACACCTACAGACCTGGCAGAGAGAATAAGAGATATTCATGTTAAGTTTTTTTATTTGATACTTTATTTTACAGTTGTGCATGGTTTTAGCTTAATTTTAAATCTCCTTGTAACAATCGAGGACTAGATCTAGAAAGAAATGTACACACTATTACATTACATGACACACAATAACACAAAAGACACTTGCGAATACCTTCTGATTCAAATCTCTGTTAGTCAGATTAGTAGTTAAACCCACCATATATCTGTGGCCACAGTGACTGGCTCTTGGTGAACAATCTCAGGGGCAATAAACTCTGGTGTACCGAACATGCTGTACTGGTGTCTAGATGTGTCTATTTCTTGGCAGAAGCCGAAGTCACAGATCTTGATCTCATCTCTGGGCGGGTACACCATTAGGATATTATCAGGCTGAAGGGAGTATCAATTAAAATGCAGTTAGGAGCCTGCATAAAAAATAATGGCACAGTCAATAATGCAATGTTGACTGGACTGAAAATCTCACTTTAATGTCCAGATGCAAAATGTTCATGCTGTGAATGTGACCGATTCCCTCAAGGATCTGCTGGATGTATGACTGAACCTGAAATAAAATGCAGAAAATTAGTCAACAGCTATAGATGATATTTCCAAGATAAAAATAATTCTGTAGGGAATAAATGTAAGCCTGTACCTCTCTCTCTGAGACTGATCCTTTCAGTAATAAATGGTCCAGAAGTCCATGAGAACAGCAGCTGGAAATGGTGTTAAAGAACTCAAACTCAACAACCTACTGTGTGGAATAAAGAGTGATTATACTGTAGTGTTAAACAGCAAGGATACATTTCTGTGATCAGCACCAGAGTGCGTCTGGTACAAAAGAAGTCCAGCAAACAAGCCACTCTGGGGTGAGCCAGGCGGGACAGCAGGTCCCTCTCCTGGAAGGCCCTGGTCCGAGTGCTGCTCCGTAGAGGCAGAAACTTGGCAGCAAATACTTCACCTGTTCGTCTGTGGATCACACGCTTCACCACCCCGAAGGTTCCCCTGAAGCACAAAGAGATGATGGGATCATATCAAATCTTAACAGGGCTCATGGGCCGGTTGGATACATCAATATAAAGTACAGGCTCACCTTCCAATTTCCTCATGGACATCATAGACGGAGAATAACTTCCTCCTCTTCCCCAGCTCCACCTCTCTCTCCTGACACTCCAGAGGACCTGCAGAGAAAACAAAACTTGTGAATAAAACAGGTCCAGTACTTGGACCAACATTAATCTTTACACTGAAGCTACACCGACCATCTATTGAACTAAAATAATAATGCATGACAGCATTGTTGTCGCCTCACCTTCCTCCACTGTCAGCTCAGCGTGGCATGAGTCATGGCCAGAGTCACTGTAGGCTAAGCAGCTGTATACGCCGCTGTCCTCACCCTCAGGACACACTATGGTCAGTGAGCAGCGGGCACCATGCTGCACCATCTCCACATTCTCATTGGCTGCAAGCTCCTCTCCATCCTCCAATCACAGAAAGAGTAGAGTTTTGATACATACAGCTACCAGGACTTAAAATTCTGGTTAAACTGTTGTCTTGTGACCTCTGTGGCCTATCAAGGGTGGAAGTTTAACCCCCAAAATATTTTGTGTTACATTCTCAGAGGAGACAGCGTGACTGTAAACTGTGTGGTATTTTACAATAAATAAAAGCATACGCAGAGAGAAAAGAAAATGATTTAATATCAACAGAGATATATTTCTTATCTATGACAATACGCATCCATTTTGGTCTGTTGCCCTGGTTAAACATATGTCCATAAAGACAGTACATACAAAGGTAACCCATAAGGTAGAAATCTATTTTTTCTATCCCCTAAATCATGCTTCAACCTAGCCACCTGAAGCTTTTGAATCCGCTGGTCTACTGCGCTCCTACCTTATACCACTGTACGTTAGGAGCAGGTCGTCCTGTGATGATGGCGGTAAATGTGGCTCGTTGGCCAGGCTCTACACACAGGTCCTCAGCAGGTACCTGGATGGATGGAGGAGCTGAACAGGAGATTAAGTCAGTTAGTAATCACACAAAGTTTAATCGAAGCATTATTCTTATGTTATAGAGGGAATAATACCATCTGGAATTTCCTGCATTTGCTCTGAGATGTAGATCTCCTCCTCTTCCTCTGGGTAGCACGGAAGCGGCTGTGTCGCTTGATCCATGGATGTCAAGGCAGGAACAGCCTCTTCAGTACCAACGACAGCTCTGGAGACAAAGATATAATGAATGGAAGGTCATTGTTAAATATTACTGATCAGTTCAGGGGAAAAAACATTTTATGTATTCCCAAAACTGTTTTATATATTCAACGATTTTCATTTTTACTCCTTTATCACCCAGTTCTAATCTCACAGTGTGACACTAAATCAACTGACCACAGGAAAAATTTACCAAGTTACTTCAAAGGAAGGAAAGGAAGGTTTAGTACAGTAATATTAGTGTCACTAAACTTACTGCTCAGGGTGCTCAGGAGGGAAGAGCATCTTGGCAATAGAAGTGGGGCTGAAATCAGTCTGTAGCCATTTCTTGACAAAGGCAGTGGACCAGCCCTCTGAGTCTTCATCTATGAAAACCAAAATACCACTCAGCAGGAATTTAAGCGTTAAACACTTAAAATAATTCTTTAAATATATTTGAAGGAATTACAATTTTTCATTGACTCTACTTTATGTATACTGAATCATTGGAAAAAGAAAAGTGAGAGTACATTACCTTACACGCCAGGAACAGTAACAAAGCATTCTTACCTCAGCACGTGAGGGTTTAACCCCACTAACCCAACACTTCAACAGGACATGAGCGTAAGCCCACTCCTGCACAGGGGTAAAGGGAACACCTGCCCAGCACATGACCATCTTGTGTTCGAAGGAGTGAAGAGTTAGCTGGGCATGCGTTGGCGGGAGGAGAAAGGGGAATGTCGAGTGGTTATTGGTTATCATGACAATGATGACTTACATGGAACGGTCCATGTGAGGAAGGTCCTGCTTTAGGAATAGTAGAGGGAGGATGGAAAAACATGTAGGTTACTGACAATGGAAGGGAAACATGGTGAAGTGGTGACAAAAATCCAGAAAAATATCACTTTATGGTCCATGTAAAGAATATTGTAAGTCAAACTTACAACATAACAAACAGTCAACATCTAATAACTCTATTCAATTTGGCTGAATCCTATTTTGCTGTATTAAAGTACTTTAATTTCTGATCCTATGTGATAGTAACAGTGGTAAACAAATAGATACTGGCACAAATTTCTGCATAATATCAGAAAGTAATCATGATACTTGTTATCTCTACATTCACATTACTGCTATAGATTTATGGCACCTCAAGATTTGTCTGACTTTCAGTGACTTTCAAATGAAGCTCTAGCAAAAGTTCAATCAGGAAGATTATACTTTTGCATGCTTAGGTATCTAATTTCTTTCTCATACCATCTGCCACTCACTCCTTGCATGCATGCTCACTCACAGTTGCTCGCTCAGCTGATCACATTTAACCAATGGCACAGCGACACAGCTTCACTGTCAGCCTATCTTCTGTCTTTTTCAAAATGTTTCTCTCTCTGCCTTAAGTTGTTCATGCTGCTGTAGTGTGCATCCTCCATCTTCTTATCACAGCCTAGTGTTTACAGATTCATTAGCCTCATCAGTCTCTGCAGACTCACCAGCCTCAACCACCTCCAACGTCTGCATTCTCACTCAAAAAATCTCCCTGTAGGGTCTCAGTGCCAAAGTCTTTCTGTCAGATCATCATCCCTTAATCTCTATTAAACAATTATCTCTACTACATTCACCTGCCTCTCCCGATTGTACTGATCTAGTCTGTCCCAACCCAGCCCTCTGTGGAAAGTGAAAACATGATGGAAAACACAAAAACATTCCATACAATAAATGTATTGATGTCTTTTCATGGGTGAGGATGCTGAGGAGTACAGTATGGTGTTTATGTTGAATGGTAGCCACTTGATCCCGCAGGGTTATGGCAGTAGAAGGTTATTTGATGTAGTTAGGTATTAAGCTTGAATGACTATGACTGTAGCTTTAACAATTCTCAAGGTGAACTGGAGACAGAAGTTAAAGTGCTTGTAACACACGAAGTAAGCAGTGACACATATTTAAGATCAAAGAGAAAAGGTTAAAATTGGTAACGTATAGGTGTAAGGTCAGAGATGGTTATGTGTGGGTATGGGTTTGATTTGGTCATTGTAATGGTTTGGAAGAAGGGTTATCCACTGATATATGCATTCAGCAGAGATGCAGACAGAGTGAACTTAAATATGAAGTACTCCTTAGTTATCATGCTGCCTTCTAGGTTAAGTCCAGACAATCACGTTACTCAAATGGGGATACATGAAATGGAAAAATTAGAAATGGGGAAAAAATGGTGTTGGGGTGCTTTTAGCTCATGAATGCCACAATATAAAACACTGCAGCCCGTGCCATAGCCCCTGGAGATCAAGTGACAACTGGAATGGTAGTTGGAACTCCGTATGATGTGAGTGTGTGTGAAATGGAAAAAGTCAAATGTGAGTACAATCCCAAAATGGCATCTACTGGATAGAATGGATGAATGGTAGTTGTTGAAAGTGGAAATTGTTGCAGTTTGTTGGAAAGTGAGGAGATGTCATATGATGTGAAGTAAAAAAGGATGACAGGATCAGAAGTGAGGTGAACTGAAGTAAAACTGGACAATGGCATGTGCTTCATTCCTCTCTCCAACACGGCTGAACTGGTAAAAGTTTGGAGCGTCCACATGAAAACCCTGTCACGGGTTCCTACCCTGTGTGGAGGATATTTACCTTCAGTGGCTCTGGCTGCCCTACCTTTAGGAGGTAAATCCTGCGGCTGGTCGTCCTCGATCGGTGGTACATAAGCGGGGCACAGCCCGGCCTTGCACTTCACGCAGCCGAACTCGTTCCAAAGCTAAACATAACAAAACATTTGACATCTTAATGTCTCTATGAAATCAATGATACTACCTTTATACATTCTAGACTTTATGGAGATGGGTGTTATACCTCACACTCATACTGTCCAATATCTGCCTCTGTTGCACCGATGACTGTCAGACACAAGATCCCGCTCCGAGCATCATTCAGGATGATGTATTTCTGCTGATCAGTCAACTCTCTGCCATCTTTCAACCACCTGCCAAACCCAGAAGTGGATGTGTTTCACACACAATGACCAACATATTGTATATATGTACATATATGTAGCACCTACTGCGGATACTTTGCTCTGTGTTGCCATACCTGATACGTGGTAAAGGAGCAGTAAGCGTAGAGCAGGTGAACTGTATATCCTCGCCCTCTATCAGGCAGGCACTCTCCAACCGGCTCACAAATCTGGGTGGAGCTGGAGAGAAGAAGAAATACATTTAAGTGCCCTTTTATTTATTAATATTTTTTTCATATTCTTTTTTTTATTTAATTTTTTATTATTTTGTTTATTTATTCACTTATTATTTCTTAATCTTTTTTTCTTATTCATTCTTATCTTTTAATTAAATTTTTTATTATTTTATTTATTTATTCACTTATTATTTCTTTTTTTTCTTATTCATTTTATTTTTTAATTAAATTTTTTGAATTATTTTATTTATTCACTTCTTTCTTTTTTTTATTCATTTTTTTCCTTTTACTTTTTTCTTATATATATATGAGTGTGTGTGTGTATACATTTTTATTATCAATTCTTATTTTTTTTCTGTTAGTTTACTTTTTTTATACATTTGTATATGTTCTGCTATCATACATTGGCATCTGAGGAAGTTGTGATTTGTACAGTGATCATTAGACAGGTCATTGTGATTTGGGAGTCAGGCCTCTGCTCCTCAGAG
>JAPZEB010000021.1:18219930-18230394 GCA_029783705.1 Chaetodon striatus | reverse complement strand
GGAGTAAGGCCTCTGCTCCTCAGAGTTGATCTCATCTAATTAGTGGTACCAGCTGATGAGTCATCACACCTGGTAGTGATCTGTCTGTGTCTATATCTGTTCTGTGAAGCACTCATGGCAGTAGCCCTGATGATAGTCAAGGACTGAAGTGTTTGCTGCTGTTTTTATCACTTTTTATCATTATTTTTTGCACTTTGAGCACTCTTCTTTTGGTGCACACGTTTTGAATCTCAGCCTGTGACCCTTTTTTGTGGCTGTCTAGCTCAGTTGAATTGGTAAGCGAGTATTTCCTCTTCCATCCTCTCTAGCTTTAATGATAGTCATAGTACTAATATGATGAAGTAGTTGTATCAGTATGAATGTCAGTATGCGCAACATTCAGCCTCAAACACAGACATGGCTCTGGTGTAACACAACTCTCACGTGGTTTAGATGCATTCAAAGACTCACCGCGCACCACAACCTTAGCCAGAGTACCAGCACTGCCCATACAGCTGGTAGCGTAACAAGCATACTGTCCAGAGTCCTCTGCAGTGAGGCTGTCTAGGATGAGACAGCAGGTGCCTGACCGGTCTTCTGTGATGATGTGACGAGGGTCGTCCTCTAAAGGAAGGCCGTCTATGAAGTGGACATCAGATTTTCATTATGAAACCATCATTGTAACCAAAACACATGATACATGCAAAGTGTGAAAAATACAGAGAGTAATAGCAGACAAAACAACCTCTTTTAACACTATGGTGCAATATATACAGTCAATACATAATTTAATGAACAGTCTCTTACCTTTGAGCCAGCTGACCACTGGTTTTGGTGACCCTGTGACCTTACAGGTCAGTTTGATTGTCTGTCCAATCTTTGTTGTGCAGTCAGACAACAGTGACACAAACACTGGTGGACCTTTTGATAGACAAACACAAATACAGAAATCACACACTCAGCATTTAATGAAAATACTACTCTTATCAATTCCATTAAAATGTTTTGTTTACTGACTGAAACTACAGAGAAAAAAATGTGATAGTCTTATCAAACATTAGAATTCACTCTCCTTCCCAAGAAACACTTACTGTTGGTGGGCAGGCTGATGCGTTGCTGTAGCTCCTTCAGATCCTTGAGCCAGGACAGTTTCACCAGGGTGGAGCGTCCCTGCAGCGTGTACCTCCGCACTGAGCCCCTGTGCTCATGCCACAACCCCCAAGACTTTTCATCTCCACCCAGAGTCTCCTTTATTTCCACATCCATCAGCTGGTAGGATAATTAATTGTGAGAATGAGAACAGGGATGTTACTACATGTAGTAAACTGTGGTGTTAAACAGTTCCTTTTTGGTATTGCTT
The DNA here is from genome assembly GCA_029783705.1 of Chaetodon striatus. NCBI lineage: Eukaryota > Metazoa > Chordata > Actinopteri > Chaetodontiformes > Chaetodontidae > Chaetodon > Chaetodon striatus. Next base: position 18,229,055 of record JAPZEB010000021.1, on the reverse strand, counting down.
CACCTACTGTAAGAAAGAAGGAGAGTAGAGCTCACCTTCATTTTGTTCTTGAAGCTGAAGGTGTCACTGTTCATATTGGTGTCTCTCTTAAGTTTACAAAGCACAATACATTCCTTGAAGAGAAAAACTTGTCTCTGATGCCCTCTAGAGGCCGTTTTAACTTCTGGTGATTCCTCCCACACTGTGAAGACTCCCTGAAGGGAACATTGTAAGTCAGGAACCATAAAGTCTTCTTATCAGAGTGCACATTTAGGGCTCATAACCCCTCTGTAATTTGGGTATTGTGGGACAATGTTATCAGTTTAACTGGTGCTTCAACTTGGTAATAGAGGTAACACTCTTACTGTTACAGAAACAAAATATTCAACTCATTTCAGCTCAAATTAAATTTCACACAAAAAAACAACTCCTCATCAAGCCTTTGCTCACAGCCAAAAACTGACACTGGCTATATTCCTTTTTGCTACAACCTCCTAATAACCTCAGTTTAATGGTGTAAAAACATGTCAGTTATCTGTAGTTACCTGTAGCACAGGTTCGCCCAGGGCAATCAGAGGAGCGGGATAATTCTCGATGAGGTACACTTGGTGCAGGTTGTCAGACCTCCAGGGTAGACAGGACACCATGGATAAGGTATCCTCCAAAAGACAGCAGCTCTGTCCACTTTTGGCTTTGTTCTTGATGAACTCCTGCCAGTAACATTTTAATTTCACTTTCATTCACACCTTTCAAGGAGAGGCTACAATCTGTGCAACAGCAGAGCAAGCTTGAATGCTTAGTGTTAAGTTGAAATACATATGCGAATATTCAAATTTCTCTACAATATGCCGACATGATTGAGAGCTGCGAGATAAAGAAACATGTAAAAATGTACTAGTTAGTCTATGAATGATTTATTTCATTACCACAGTCACACTGACAGTAACGATCAACACATATTTGTAAAAACAAAAATATGCGCTGACCTTCAGTAAAGCCTGGTAGGTTTGCATTCTCTCCACTGGGCGCTGGAGGAAGGTGAGGACATCCATGGCAGGAGCATCAGGCTTACCAGTGTCTAGCAACTCCTGAAAAGTAATGAGCAAAAAAAAAAACAGTGAAGATGAATGTGACGTTAGTTTCCACAATGTTCCCGTTAAATGTTAATATTCAAATACAAACAGATGTTGTGAATACTTTGAAATACTGCTGGACAGCCTTGTCAGTGACGCAGGCCTCTGCTTGTGCTTGCCCCACCATGTAGTGAAGATACTTCTCAAAGTCCTCGGTGTGCTTGATCAGATGCATGGCCACATCGTCGTCTGTGGAACACTCTTTCAGCCCGGGAAGGATGAACCTGAGAACACATAATATGTGAACATCTGACCTAGTTTGACAAAAGGGACACAGTGGAGAGGGACACTGAACACTGGCCACTCTTTTAAACCTGACTCAGTGTGGACACCCACAGGTGAGGTTTTATAATTGTATATAATTTATCTGAATGCTGTGTAAACATATTTAAATGGAAATATTTTTGTACACTGCAACACAATGCAATTCTCCTGCATGTATTACCTCTCATGCAGAGACACAATGTCCTTGATATTCCTGAAAATGATCTCCTTCTGGTTGAGGATGTTAATGGGGACGTGGCGGCTAGACTCCAAATAATTCAGCTGGTGAGAGGTGAACATCTTCATCTCCTTTACAAACTCCTCCTCTCCATCAATCATGCCTTGAATCAGTTGGCTAAAGAGAAAGGGAATTTAATGCAGTATTTTGTTCTCCATCTTCACAAAAATCAAGTTATCAAGATGCTGCAGGGATAAGTGCATGAAACATCCAAACCAAATAAACATACATACAATTTTACAGTAAATATAATTATCCAAATACATGTATCCCAGTTTATTTAACCTGTCAGCATATACTCACCTCAGAGCTCTCCTGTATTCTTCTCCCGTAGACCCAATGCCATCAAGATCTTCTTGAGGTGCTCTCAGTTGTGGGAAGGTCTCCTGTTCAAAACACTGTTATTATTAAAAGCCTTTTCATTCCTCATTACTTGATGAATTTAATGTCTTTGTACAATTAATATTTCAGAATATAACATTTTTACACAGGATTTATACACCCTACCTTCCTCTTCTTCTCCAGGTAGGCTGGACACACCCATCCCTGTCGGGCAGGGTTGGTTTTGGTGGGTTTGGTCCTCACAAGCCATTTGTCAGGATGAACAGAGTCCAGGACCTCAACAAACTGGCCCTCCTTCAGAACAAAACTGTCCTTGTTTCCGCTGTCCGGACTGCAATCAGCTCGAGCCACGTACATTTCAAATGTCTACGGTAAAAAATAGCAGATATATTACATAATTTCAGGTTTATAGAGTCAAATAGGGAAGAACACATTTTCAGATTGTTACTACTTGTTACTACAGCACAATATGAAAAAAGTACCTCTCGTCTATCCTCCTCTCCCTCTGACTCTGATCCAGAGACGGTGCTCGTTAAAGGTGTGTGAGCACGGTGGTGCTTAGGAGATGGTGTCCTCATTCTACCCTCATGAGCCGCTATAAATTAGAGACAAAGATACCTATAATATACCTGATAGGAAACTTAGCAGAGAGGTAATAAAAGACTAAAAACAGCAACAAAAGAGATCAACAGTCCTGACCTTTGACCTTCAGTAGTGTCTTAGTAGGTTGAGGAGGAGTCATTTGTTCTTCATCTTCTGGGGGAACTTGTTCTGTTGCTTTAGTCTCTTCCCTGTAACAGTATTCATACATGCTTTATGTATCTTTATGTGCACAATATAAAAGATAAGTAATAAAATTCAGATAACAAAATTCATCGTCTCTCTGCCCTCTGACCTCAGTACAGTTGGGCCTGTCTCAATAGGTTCCATAATATCAGGAGCTGTTTCATAATCCGAGGGACTCGACACTGTTGGAAGCAGAAGATCACACTGTAAATATATGGCCAAGTAAATCCATATTTGTTGTGACTGTAGTTGGAGAATAAATGTGTAACTCACTAGAGCTGGCAGCAATGAGTGAAGACCCTCTCCTCTCTTGCAGCCTCGCCTGAGCGTCCTGCTCCGTCAGGTTGTAGGCCTCCCACAGAGAGACACTCACATTTTCTACGTAGTTCTCAGCATCTGCAGCTGCAGGAGGTGTCTGGGTTTGAGTCTGAGGCAGATCCTGGATCTGTGTTTCATCCTCAGGCTTTTGTGGGGCGAGTTGCAGAGGAGTTATGGCAGCAAGCGGTGGGTGTACAGGCTTCTGGACTGCTGGAGCAGGCTTCTGAGGCTGTACCACTGTTATGTTTCCATTGTAGGAGGTCATACCAAACTTATTCACCACCTCACACGTATAGATTCCACTGTCACTGGTGGTCAGGTTTTTGATCACCAGTGTGCACACACCGTTCTCTGTAGTCTCAACATGGCAGCGATAGTCATTTGTGATTATTTGACCGTTTTTCAGCCAGAGCACTGTGCTGGGTTTTCCCTCTACAACACACACTAGAGTCATGGTACCATGAAGATCTGCAGTCTGGTTCTTAAACACCTCTTTAAAGACAGGCCGCATGTCTTTGCGGGTTTTGTAGCCTTTGAAGGCAGCCTGGATCTTGATCGCAGCCTCTTGCAGTTGTGGTTCATCTTCAATGTTGATGTCAATCTCTGGTGGAGCTTCATTTAGTGGTTGTGCCTTCTGGGGTACATTAACTGGAGGAAGAGTAGCAGGTTGGGTTGACCTCTCCACCAAGAAGCCAGGGGGCTGGACGTCATTGTGGTTCACTGGGATCTCAGTCAAGGCTTCTGAGAAAGTTTCATCTTCAGATATGTAGAGGAGAGGAATGTCTTCTGCCATCTTTACTGTTTGTGCTTCTTCCTCCCTTCTCATTGGCTCGACTGCCAGCTTTATTTCCTGGTCCGCTTCAGGTTCTTTTCTCATGGGTTTGACCGGTTGTTTGATCGGCTGTTTGGCGTTTGCATCCTTCTCTGCAGCTTTTACAGGTTGCCTCATTTTCTCAACAGTCTCAGTGTCTGCTGTTACTGCATGTTTCTTCTCAAGCCTTGGCTTCTCTTCATCCTCTTTCATCAGAGAACTTACAGATGGTTTATTTGGCTGATCCTCCATTGTTTTCACCACAGCTCTTGTCACCTGTAGATCATCTTGATCTGTCTCTGTGTCCCTTGATGACTGTCTCTCCATTCCTCCCTTTGATCTACTCTTTACCCTCGCAGGTGGTTTCGGAGGGACGAATTCAGCCTCTTTTTCTAAAGACTGTTTGTCCAGCTGATTTACAGAGGTGACTAGTTTCGGTGGCTTTATATCATTCTCTGCCTCCGTGGACACCTTCTGTTTCACCTGGTCTCTCTGTCTGTTGTCTTCTTCAAAATTATTTACAGCAGGCTTTATTGATGGGACAATGATCTCAGTTTCCTTTGGAACATACTGAAGTGGTTCCTTTGCCCCTGCTACCTTTCCTTTTGCTCTTACTGGTGGTTTGAAAGGTTCCTCTTCCTCTACTTTGCCGTCCTTTACTATAAACTTCTCTTCTTGATCCTTTGTTTTATTACCAATAAATCTTTCAAATGGTTTCACAGACGGTTTTTCTTCCTCTCTGTTCTCCCTCAGGACTTTTTCTGGATAGTTTTCACTCCTCTCAACTTCACTTATTCTCTCAGAAGGCTTTACTTCTTGTTTTAATCTCTGTTCAACTTCATTTTTCCTTTTCTTTTGTTCAAACACAGTGTCTCCTAGACCGCTGTCTGACTCACTTGCATTACGGTCAACCTTGACTAATTTCTCTGTATTCCTTCCTGGTTGTCTCTTCTCCAGGGGAGCATCTTTCTCCATTTCCAAAGGTCTTCCTGGCTCTTCCACTTCGCTGCCAACCCTTTTACCTTTCTCCATTGGTCTTATTGTCTTGTCAACTTTCTTGTACACCTCACCGTCTTCATCCATATGCCTCTCCAGTTGTGTTACATTCTGTGCAACATCAAGGTCTTTCTCCATAGATCTCGCAGGATGGATGCCCTGTTTTATGTCAAACATTGGCTCCACATCTTTTTCTAAACTTGCGATTGATGCTTTCCTGTGAGCTCTCTTTTTGGGCTCTGGAGGAACAGGTTTGGCCTCTGGGAGTCCAGGCTTCTGGCTCTCTGGAGTAGGAGTTGGTTTGGAAACAGTGCCCTTTGCCCGGGGCAGTATTGTGGGAGGCTCTGCCTTTGGTGGACTCGGTTCTAGTGCTAGACAAGAGAATTAAAAATATTTTGTGACAACTGATTTATGTGCTGTGGAGGCTGACAGAAAAGGAACATGAATAAATGTATCTTGTTCCTGTAAAGTTGTCAAGTAAGTGGAGATGCACACACCTTTCACTGTCACAGCAGCAGTGGTCTCTGCACTTCCTGCCTGACATGTGTAGCTGCCACTGTCCTCAGGTTTGAGATCCTTGATGTAGAGCTGAAGCAGGCTGCCACCCTGCTTTATCTCATACTTGTTGCTGGCTTTTAGTGGAATCCCGTTCTTCTTCCATTGCACTGACATTCCAGGCTTAGACAGCTCACAGCAAAGGGAAGCTGTCCCTCCCTCTTTCACCTCCACACTTTCTAGGTATTCCTTGAAGAATGGTGGGAGCTCTGGAAATGGTTGCAGATTGGAAAAAACACAGACCTTCAGTTAACTGCACAATGTTTAAGATCAAAAGAGGACAATAATGTATTTTTTAATACCAACGGTATGAAGATTCTCCTGCCAACTTCTAATGTAGGTGGGTTTGCAATATGAACAACAAATTGAAAAGATACACACCTTTCACTGTCACAGTAGCAGTGGTCTCTGCACTTCCTGCTTGACATGTGTAGCTGCCGCTGTCCTCAGGTTTGAGATCCTTGATGTGCAGCTGGAGGAGGCAGCCATCTTGTTTCATCTCATACTTCCTGTTCGCTCTCAGGGGCAGCTTGTTCTTTTTCCATTGCACAGGCACTCCAGGTTTGGACAACTCACAGCACAGAGAGGCTGTACCTCCCTCCTCAACCTCCACACTTAAAAGGTCTTTCTTGAAGACTGGAGGTTTCTCTGAGAAACATCAAAGAGGGGGGAGATGTCTTTAAATGTCTTTGTCATGATAGAAATGGTGCTTGAGACATTATCAACATGGACTCGACTTTTATGTGAATGTAATGTTTCTTATCTAGACTACCTACATGCACTGACATGATAGAGGAGGGGGAATTGCTATTGAGTCCCAGACAGTTCAGACAATCACAAAAAAGTATCAAACTGACAATTACATTATTTGTCTGTGGCTTAGGAGTATGCTGATATGCTAACAGGCAAAGATACCCACCTTTCACTGTCACAGTAGCAGTGGTCTCTACACGTCCTGCTTGACATGTGTAGCTGCCACTATCTTCAGGTTGGAGATCCTTGATGTGCAGCTGGAGGAAGCAGCCATCTTGTTTCATCTCATACTTTCTGTTAGCTCTCAATGGCAACTTATTCTTCTTCCATTGCACTGACACTCCAGGCTTAGACAGCTCACAGCGTAGGGAGGTTGTCGCTCCTTCCACAGCTTCCACACTTTCTAAGCCTTCCTTGAAATACGGTGGGAGCTCTGAGAAAATAGGCAAAGATTGGAAAAAACATTAGTATAATGGGAAAATACTAAAACCTAAACGCAATGGGAACAAATTGTCTTTGATACATATAGTAACAACACTTGTAAACAAAATTACAATGTAGGTCGATGGGACCACAATAAGAGCAGCTCAATATAAACAAGAAAGTTTAGACGATCTTCTGTTCACTTCAGATTTTGGTGTGTGGTTAAATGCATGCATTGCTCACACTGAACTTTTTTTGCTGCAAATTACACAAACCTTTCACTGTCACAGTAGCAGTGGTCTCTGCACTTCCTGCTTGACATGAGTAGCTGCCGCTGTCCTCAGGTTTGAGATCCTTGATGTGCAGCTGGAAGAGGCAGCCATCTTGTTTCATCTCATACTTCTTGTTAGCCCTCAGTGGCAGCCTGTTCCTCTTCCATTGCACTGACACTCCAGGCTTAGACAGCTCACAGCACAGAGAGGCTGAACCTCCCTCCTCAACCTCCATACTTACTAAGTCTTTCTTGAAGAATGGAGGAAGCTCTGCAAAAATGGGTATGGATTGGAAATAAACATTAATATACAACTTAAGTGGAATTGGAGAATGATGACACCTAACAAATAGGAAAAAATATAATTAGACTTTTTGGCCAACTTACAATGTCCATGGTGGAATTGCAATAATAACAACATTCAAGGAACTTCAGACAATCTCAAGAAAGTACACTGAACTCTGTTGTGTGGTTAAATGCATGCAGAACAAACACAAAATTATTCACTGCCAAATGCACACACCTTTCACTGTCACAGTAGCGGTGGTCTCTGCACCTCCTGCCTGACATGAGTAGCTGCCACTGTCTTCATGTTTGAGATCCTTGATGTTCAGCTGGAAGAGGCAGCCATCTTGCCTCATCTCATACTTCCTGTTAGCTCTGAGTGGCAGCCTGTTCTTCTTCCATTGTACTGACACTCCAGGTTTAGACACCTCACAGCAAAGGGAGGTTGTAGCTCCCTCCTCCACCTCCACGCTTACTAAGTCTTCCTTGAAATATGGTGAGAGCTCTGAAAAGATAGGTTAGGATTGCAAAAACTTCACTGTAATGGGGAAAACATTCAAAACCTATACAGGAAGGGGACCAAACTGTTTTTGATGATACATACAATCAGGACTTGTCAGCAAACTAACTAAAAATGTAAATGTTAATGGATGGGAGTGCAATAATAACAACTAGGACAAACCAGAACGATTAAACAATCACTACTTCAGATTTTTGTTTGTCGTTGTATAAGTGCATTGCTAACCCTGAACTTTTATTTTTGCTAATTACACACCTTTCACTGTCACAGTTGCAGTGGTCTCTGCACTTCCTGCTTGACATGAGTAGCTGCCACTGTCTTCAGGTTTGAGATCCTTGATGTGCAGCTGGAGGAGGCAGCCATCTTGTTTCATCTCATACTTCCTGTTAGCTCTCAGTGCCAGCTTGTTCTTCTTCCATTGAACTGACAGTCCAGGCTTAGACAGCTCACAGCAAAGGGAGGCTGAACCTCCCTCCTCAACCTCTACACTTACTAAGTCTTCCTTGAAGAATGGTGCAAGCTCTGGAAAGTGGGTATGGATTATAAAAACATTAATATACATATTTGGTCATGTGGGTAAATGCATGCAGAGCAAACAGTGGATTCTTGAATGATGCATGCACAAACCTTTCACTGTCACAGTAGCAGCGGTCTCTGCACTTCCTGCTTCACACGAGTAGCAGCCACTGTCTTCAGGTTTGAGATCCTTGATGTGCAGCTGGAGGAGGCAGCCATCTTGTTTCATGATGTACTTCCTGTTAGCTCTCAGTGGCAGCTTGTTCTTACTCCATTGAACTGACAGTCCAGGCTTAGACAGCTCACAGCACAGAGAAGCTGAACCTCCCTCCTCAGCCTCCACGCTTACTAAGTCTTCCTTGAAGAATGGTGTGAGCTCTGGAAAATGGATTGGAAAAAACATGATTTTACATCTTAGGTGGAGTCAGAGAATGCGTGAGACGTAGCAAATAGGAGAAAATCTATCTGCTAAAGCAGGCGTCATCAAGACTTTTCAACCAGCTGACAGTGTAGATGTTGGAACTGCAACAAAAGCAACACTCAAGAAACTTCAGACAATCTCATGAAAGTACATTTAATTTGGTCATGTGATTAAATGCATGCAGAACAAACAGTAAATTGTTGACTGACACATGCACACACCTTTCACTGTCACAGTTGCAGTGGTCTCTGCACTTCCTGCTTCACATGAGTAGCAGCCACTGTCCTCAGGTTTGAGATCCTTGATGTGCAGCTGAAGGAGGCAGCCATCTTGCTTCATGATGTACTTCCTGTTAGCTCTGAGTGGCAGCTTGTTCTTACTCCACTGAACTGACAGTCCAGGCTTAGACAGCTCACAGCACAGAGAGGCTGTACCTCCCTCCTCAACCTCCACGCTTACTAAGTCTTCCTTGAAGAATGGTACATACTCTGCAAGAAAATGTATTTGAGAAAAC